>CM020513.1:7135000-7360000 GCA_009823395.1 Thamnaconus septentrionalis | reverse complement strand
TTCGTCTGACAAAGGAGGAGCTCACCTGCTGCTGCCGCCGCCGTCCACCTGCTCCAGGTGACAGTCCCGGATATGGGGTGGGGACAGGGGTCTAGGGTGGGGGTGTGCCCCCTCCCACCCAGCTGTCTGTCTGCCTGTCTGCAGAGGACAGCGCGGAACTCTGAAATAACATTTGGCAGAGCGACGCTGCTGTTGCTGCTGCTGCTGCTGGTGGGGTGTGTGTTTGTGTGTGTGTGTGTGTGTGTGTGTGTGTGTGTGTGTGGGGGGGGGGTGTCCCTCTCATTTGCAGCCAGCCAGTCACGATTCTGTTCCGTCTGCGCGCTGCAGCTCCTGACGCAGCCGCCGCGCGCATGCACCGCGCTCACTTCAGCAGTCACGACTCGGAGTTCGTGTCGTTTCCAAAAGACACTGAATACGGCGCCTCGCTGAATTATACAGCAGGGCCCGCCCTCTTCGTACGCGCGCGCGCGCACGGCGGTCTCTACGTGTGTCGGTGCGTGTATGTTGTGTTGTGGTGTCTCGAGTCTGTTTGAAGGCGGTGGACTCTGCAGGCGGGGAGCGGCTGCAGCAGCTGCGCAGATGGCTGCAGCGCGCAGGTGGACGGACAGACAGAAAGGCAGGCAGGCAGGCAGGCACGCACACACACACACACACACACACACACACACACACACACACACACACACACACACACACACACGAACAGCATCACTAGCGACACCCCGTGTGGTTCCAGCACCACTGCTGCTGGACAGCTCCCGGGTTTCCCCGCCGCGGTGTTTCTACGAGTTCCTGCATCCTCTCCTCCACCTCCTCCTCCTCCTCTCGTCTTCCTCTCTTTTCCCTCTCTTCCTCCCCCTCCTCTTGTCTCCTTCCCCTCTCCTCCTCTTCCTCTCTTTCTCCTCCTCCTGCTCTCTCCCATTCTTCTATTCCTCCCCTTCTCCTCCCCTGCCCCCCCCCTCCTCTGGACCTCCTCTGGAAACCGCCGATAGGGGCGATGTGGAGCCCATCAGCAGGGTTTCCCCTCCGGTGTCCGTGATGGATCCTCGGCGGCGCAGCGGACAAAGACACCGCGCGCACCTGGCGGTTTGGCAGAGAGGTGGCGCCCCCTGCCGGCCGGAGCGCCGCTGCGTGCACGGACACGGACACATGCAGACGGGAGGACACGTTGACAGACAGACAGACAGACTGGCGTGCGTGCGCGAGTGTCACTCACCCAACTCCGGCTGCACACGCGCCCCGTGTCCTGGAAGAGGGAGAGAGAGAGAGGGAGAAGGAAAGAGAGAGAGAGAGGAGAAGAGATGAAGCTTCCAGCCTCCTTTTATAGCAGAGACCGTCCGTCTATTTCTGGCTCGACATCAGAAGCTCGCTGCTATTTTTAGGTCACAGCACGAGAAGCAGAAACACACACACACACACACACACCCCTCCTCAATCAGAGCTTCGGAACCATCTCTGAACATGCAGGACGAGAGTTTCCATGTAGCCGCAGCCTGAGTACCACAGTCCACTCGAACCGAACCGAACCGAACCGAACCAGAGCCGTCCGGACCGCTCCGCAGTGTCCCGGCTTTCCTCGGACTGACGGAGGACTGAGGGATGTGGTAATTACGCTGCTGACGAGACGAAAAAAATAATAAATAAAGGATTTTTTTTTTTGTGGAAGGCTGCGTCAGTTACTGGCATTGACGTCACAAGCAGAGTCTCTCGGTCTGAGCTGCTCTGAGATCAGCGAGGCTGCTTTCACGGGGAACATGCATGAATTAACGGAGAGGCGCGAGAATGAGGGAAGCCTCCCGGACCTCCTCCTGTTCCATCTCCTCCACCTAGACCTCCTCCTAGACCTCCACCTCCTCCTTCACCTTCTCTTCCTCTACCTCTCCCCCCAGCGGGACTACGCTACACCGGCCCGTCCATCTGCCGCGTGGAGGAACCGCGTGGAGGTTCACGAGACTGTGGGGGTGGTGGTGGTGGGGGGTGGGAGTGGGGGGGGTCTGGCTCTGTGAGAGGAGCAGGGCTGCGCCCGTCGCAGCCGAGGTGCTATTTTTATCCCAGCCTGTAGGCCAAGTGTGTGTGTGTGTGTGTGTGAGAGAGAGAGAGAGAGAGAGAGAGAGAGAGAGAGAGAGAGAGAGAGAGAGAGAGAGAGAGAGAGAGAGAGAGAGAGACCGAAGAGAGAGACAGAGAAGGGACCGAAAGGATGTAAAGTTAGTCACTTTATTGTTCTTTCACTGCACACACACACACACACACACACACACACACACACACACACACACACAAAGACAGCGACAGCGAGAGCATCAAAGGGCGATGCAGCAGACGTTTCTCACTGCAGTGCACCAATTTCACCGTGTGGTGTCGACAAACGCAGCCACGGTCCCCCCTACCCCCTCCCTTACACACACACACACACACACACACACACACACACACACACACACACACACACACACACACACACACACACACACACTCCGCTGGAGCTTCAGTTTCGTGTGAGTGTGTTTGAGAAAGAACAGAAGATCTTCGTTCAGGAAACAGCTGTTGCTGTAGACACGTTCCATCCGGAGAACACACACACACACACACACACACACACACACACACACACACACACACACACACACACACACACACACACACAGCACAGAGACCAGGAGAGCAGCCAGTCCAGCAGGTCTGCTGTCTACTGCTGCCCCTCGCGCAGAGCTCCCGCAACACGTGAACACTCCCACGCACTCCTGCAGCCCCGCGCGCACACAACATGACAAAAGTTCTCGAACACACATACACACACACACACACACACACACACACACACACACACATCCAGGGTCGCAGCCGTCAGTGGTGAAGGCAGGTACATCAGCCTCAGCGTATACACGAGGGCGCGCGCACGCACGCGTGTCCTCCCTTTCCTGCTGCTCGTCAGTGCCGCATCTCCACATGCTGTCAAACTTCCAGACTCACCGCGGTCGGTCGGTCCCCGCCTGCTCCCTCCGTCCCTCCCCGGGACTCCAGCGGACCGGTGGCCGGCAGACAGAGCTGCTCGGGCGGCCACCAAGCAGCGGGGCGGTCGGTCTCTGCTCCCTCCTGCGTCAGGACGGAGGAAGCGGGTCAATCTGGCGCGTCGTCGTCTCCGAGCTCTGACGTGCAACTCTCATGTTTGTGTTTCCACCAACAGTGGCGTAGATAGGGGTGGGGTGGGGTGGGGAGGGTGGTGGGGAGGGTGGTGGTGGTGCTGAGGTCTCGGATGAGGCTGCTGGATGTTAAAACAAAAAAAAAAAAAAAACGGGGTCGAGATGCCGAACCAGACACTTTGCGCGATCTGCGTAAATCCCCCAGTTTCTGCTTTGCGCGTGATGATCCAAGATGTGGATGTGTGTGTGTGTGTGTGTGTGTGTGTGTGTGTGTGTGTGTGCGTGCGTGCGTGCGTGCGCGCGCGCGCGTTAGAGAGTGTGTCAGACGGTGACGGAGAGCATGAATGGAAAAGAGAGCAGCACGACTGCCGGTGTGGACCCACTTGGACACACAGCCGGCGCCGGTCCTGGTCCTCGGGGAGGGAGAGCCTGGACACGACACAGCCCAAGAAATTTGTCTAATTGACCTGCATTGACGTCATGACGTCTTAGGTTTCCCTTAGAAACACTGACTTTCAAAAAAAGAAAAAAGAAAAAGAAAAACATCAACTTGACTGAGATTTGCTGCTGGAATGACTTCCAAACGGTTGTGGGTCCAACCTGAGACAGGAAGTGTGGTTCACATTACTTCCTGCTGAAATGCTGATTGATGTTGAGGTGTGCACACTGAGAAAAGGTGACTGCAGGACAGGTGGGTTCGAGACAGGTGTAGCTGAACAAGGCGTAGCCGCTTGCTTGCTGCATGTGTTTTGGTCTGTAGGAGCTCTCCGTGGTGCTGAAACCTCTCGGAACGTGGTGACCCTCTCGATCACCAGTCTTACCGTCGTCCTTGTATCTGTCACATGACATCTGATGCCCCTTCTAACTCCTCCGAGACCCCTGAGTAAGGGACGGAACCGGACCCGAATCTGGGACACGAAACGTGATCTCACACTGACGGAAAACCTGTAAATCGTTATCTTTAAATTTTAAATCACTTTGGAAACATTTCATTCATACGTTTAGATCGTCTAGATCACACACACGCGCACACTCAAGCTACACACGTCCAGGTCGGACCGCGGATCTCCTTCCTGTTTAATTTCCATCTCTGCTGCCTGGCTGGATGATGTCAGAGGCTGCCGGAGCTTCTAAAAATAGAACAGCGACTCACGCACGCACACAGCTCGGAGCAGAACAGAAGAAGAAGAAGAAGAAGAAGAAGAAGAAGAAGAAGAAGAAGAAGAAGAAGAAGAAGAAGAAGAAGAAGAAGAAGAAGAAGAAGAAGAAGAAGAAGAAGAAGAAGAAGAAGAAGAAGAAGAAGAAGAAGAAGAAGAAGAAGAAGAAGAAGAAGAAGAAGAAGAAGAAGAAGAAGAAGAAGAAGACTGCGTGAATCCGGCTGAATATTTATGAAAGAATCTGTCACATGCAAATGACATGTTCCCGATGAGCGTGCGCCGCTCGCGCGCCGCTCCCTCCGAAGGAGGAACAGGGCACAAGTCAACCCCAGCCCCGCTCCTCCTCCACCCTGCCGTAGTTGTTCATACATTCATTCATTCATTCATTCACTCAGTCGTAATTCAGTCACTCCCCCTTCACTTCCTTCACTGACTCTCTCCATTCATTCATTCGTCCACTCGCTCTCCGTCGACTCCTCATTCATTCGCTATACTCTCCATTCACTGATTCACTCTCCATTCACTCGGATCGTCTTCCTGCTCGGAGGAACTGAATGAACAGCCTCGCCTCCCTTCACGCCGCCGCTGCTGTTTTTCCAGGTAGAAATCACCGAGTGATGCGCGTGCGCGCCCTCGCAACGGGGGTGGCACGCTGCCCCCCTCCTCCCTCGCCTCGCGCCGACATTCACATGCTGGATTACATAACGATACTGGGGTGGGGGGGGTGAAGGGGTGGCGGTGGTGGAGCTAGTTTAGGGGGTAACTTCTCCAGACTTGCGCCCCCTTCTGAATGAAAACCAGAGCCCCCACCCCCCACCCCCAGTGAAAGAGACGTCTCCAGCAGGGGCGTACTGGGAGGAAGGAGGGGTGGGGGTGGGGGGTGTACTGGTTGAGTATTTTTAGCCGTACAGTGGAAGCTGCTCACGTGCAGCAGCAGCAGCTCCGTGCTGATGCTGACATGTTAACACTCACTGGCTGCTATATTTAGCGCAGCTCGCACTGCTGTTACTATTCCCAGCATCCAATGCGCGGGGGCGGGTGGGTTGTGTGTGTGTGTGTGTGTGTGTGTGTGTGTGGGTGGGGGGGGGTGTTGTAGTTACTGCATCGTTTGTGTCTGGAGTCGAACTGATGGAGATGAAGCTGAAACGGATGAGGACAATGAGAGCAGAAGTAGCAGGAAACACACCTCGCATGCTGCGGGGGACTCAATTCAATGATGACACGTGACCCAGCCATTCACCTGCAGCAGGTGGAGCGTGACCCCCCCTTCCTCCATCCTGTGAGTGCCCCCCCCCCTCCTCCTCCTCCTCCTTCACTTGGTCGGGAAATACCTGGTCACGATCAATGCGCCGTGTTTCTGATAAACGTCCATCCTGCGCCCCCTGCCGTCCCGTAAGCTGAACTATCAGCTGCTTTCACGGCCCTGCAGCTTCAGGTCGTCTTCCAAAACACTCAGCCGGAACTGTCCGTGAACGCATCGCAGGAGGACACGACGGAAGCTCAGGGGACTTCTGAGGGCTAAAAATAGTTCAGGGATGAGACGGCGTCTGTCGCCACCTAGAGGAGAAACACCGCCAATGGCCAATACGCTTGTTCTGCCAAAGTTCTGATTGAGAATCGGCGTGGAGCTTATTCACCGGTTCAGTGTGAACCATAGAAAAACCTCGACCACTTTTTATTTTTTTTTCAGGTCAATGGAGCAGAAGAATTTTTGCTCTTTTAACCTTGTGCCTCTAAAATCATTTATAATTGAACCAGATAGATTCATTATCTGCTGCTGGACTGTTGAGTGTGAAATCTTTCATATCACCGAGCCAGGGTCTAGTGTGTGTGTGTGTGTGTGTGTGTTGGTTCTGGTGCCACTAGAGGTCTGAACCAACATGTGTGCCAGTGAAGAGCAGAGACCACTGATTGGACGTCATACAAGTTTATGATAAAAACCCACTGAATCGTCATCATTTCTTACAAAGTGGCAGATTAAACTAAAGCTACAATATAAAACAGATTAAATAATAATAAAAAGGATAAAGCAAAAGGATCTTTTCATGTTTTCCTACAACCCGTCCGTGTTCTACAAAAATACACACTGAATTAAAATGAAGAGACAACATCTAGGGTACGGCCCAACAGCCTCCAGCGGAACCAATAAAAAGACTGTGTGTGTGTGTGTGTGGGGGGGGGCGGGCGGAGTCCAGACTGCAGCCCCCCCCCTGCTGGAGAAGATCAGATAGGGGGCAGCAGAGAGCAGGTGTTGAGACCAGAGTAAAAAAAACAACAACAAAAAAACAGAAAAAAAAACAACCAAAGACTGAGAGCAGTTCTGTTGCTGTGGAGACGCCGACATGGGCGGAGCTTCTTCTCAGTAGATCCGGCCCCGGCCTCGGCCACGCCCTCCTCGGGCTCCAAAGCCACGCCCCCTTCCACCTCTGAAGCCACCGCGCTGCTCTGGAGACCAAGACCAAAAGTAAAAACATCATGTGACGCCTTCGGATGCGATTTAGCGCTTTATGAATAAGGATCGACTGATGTCAGGTGACTTGATGACATCGTCAGCTGGTGGACGCTTTTTGAGTCCGACTGTTTTCTTCATTAGCTTAGCTTGCTAGCAACAGCAGGGTGACAGTCAGGGCTCATGGGATCATCCTGACAACAATAACACTGCTACCAGTAACAATAATGATGACTGTAAAAATGACTAGAAGAAGAAGAAAATAAGAAAATGGTAAGAAGTGAGGAAGAAGCGGAGAAGTAAGTAAATTAGAAGAAAATAAGAAAAAGAAGAAAAAAGAAAAGGAAAGAAGAAAAAAAGAGGAGAAGAAAAAAAAAGAAAAAAGAAGAATGACAAGAAGGAGAAGAAGAAAGAAGGTGTGTCTCACCGTAGGTGAAGGTGCCGATGGTGGCGCTGTACTTGCCGCTGGGAGGGTTGTAGATCTGCTGGGCTCCCCTCCGAGGCTGCGGGGGGAGCTGTTTCTTGGCGCTTGTGGGAGACACGACGGGATCGGCGGCCTGGCGCTTTGGCCTGCACACGGCAGAGGAGAGGACGGAGATGATGAGAAGCTGGAGGACATGGAGAGAGAAGACCCAGGACCACCAGGGGTCGGCGAGACTCACGGCTGCTGGGCCTCGGGCTTCTGGACGGGCTTCCAGGAGAGGGTGACGGTGCTCTTGAAGGATGGCGGGTTGTGGAAGAGATCCTGGTGGAGGGACAGAAGAAGAAGACGATGAACTGCTGAGGAACCATCACGCAATGAACCAACCTCCTGACTTCTGGCTGCGGCGGCCCACCGACCTTGATGAGCACGTTGATGTTGTTGGTGATCTTCAGCGCCACCACTTTGATCTTGTTCTGCTCAGTGAGGAGAGAATGGTGCTCAGAGAAGGTTCAGGCTGGTCAAAGTTCTCCTTCACGGTGTGGTTACCTCGTCAGTCTTCAGGGCATCGCCCGTCTTCCCCTGCAGAGCCACCCTCAGCTGCCTGATGTACACCTGCAGGCCTCTGGCGAAGTACTGTAATCTGTCCAGCAGGGGGTGGAGAGAGGAGGAGAGGAGTGGTTCAGGCCAGGTGAGTCTCAGGTGTTCCACAGATATAAACCCAGTGGTGAGCCTTCAGGGCCAGCTAGGCCTTCGCTGATGGTCTAACCATCCAAAGCTTTTTCCATAGTCGGTTCTTTTCACATCATATATTATCCACTTGGTTTCCGCTGCTTCCATTGTTGCATATTACAGTAGAGTTTTTATCCAATCATATTTTGGCTCGATTGTGTTGTCAGGTTCGATTAAATCTGCCCGAGGCCAGCAGAACCAAGACTGCAGGCTCCTGTTCGCTGTAAGTGAACGGACCACCAGCAGTTGCAACTCAAATGTCGAGTGTGATGCCAAGGCCAGCTAACTGCTTTATGCCGAACTTCACACGTACGCGTCCTGTGATTGGATGAGCCCTGAGAACCTTCCAGGCTTAACTGAACCCAGGACGGCTGAAGGAGAAGATAAAGATTTAGTTGCCCAATGATTTAAATGCCGCGCATTGGCGCAGCCGCCATGTTCAATTGTTTAATAACTTAATAGTTCAACTGTTTGCTTTGTTGTCGTCTTGTTGGTCTCGTACAAACCAGCAACAAGAAGGAGTTTATTGGACAAGAGTTAAAGCTCAGAGTACTTTTGGTGGACTTATTAAAACTTTGCTGAGGAATCTCGTAAAATCGAGATGACATAATACCACATGACAGCATCAGTGGCCTTAGTTACTTCGTCTGAACTGTGATTCAACGCTATGGAAACCAAGTTTTGCTCAACTAGGTCACCTATATGAAGGTGATTTAATGTGCAAGCGTGATTCTCTCTGGATTCTCAAGCCATAGTGTTCCATTGATGATAGTATAAGGTGTATTCATTTAGGGTGGACCAAATATGACGGCACAGACGGCCCAGGCGTGAAATGCGCGACCCGCCACAGATATAAATGCCGCCCTCCCTCACCTGATCTTGAAGTCCTTGAGGCGCTCGGCGTCCACCTTCTCCAGCAGGAAGTCGGGCAGCTTCTTCCCCAGCTGGTGGAAGCTGAAGAGGAGACACTCCACGTAGCTGAACTGCAGCTTGGGCTCCTCGTTGGCCGAGTTCTCGCCGTTCTCCGCCTCCTCGGGGGGGAGGGGCATGAACTCCTGCAGCACAGGCACAAAACAGACCAATCAAATACTTTAGTAAAACCAAAAAAAAAAAAAAAAAAAAAAAAAAAGGACTAGTGCCAGGAAGGAGGCGAGTCCTCAACATCTCCAGTTAGATTCAGAGGATAGACTAGACTGCCCTCTAGTGGTCAGAATGTGGAAGCAGCCACGGCCAATGACAAAATACATTTAAAAAGAAAACAAAAAAAACAAAAACCATGAATAAAAATTTGCGAGAACTGTGTAAACTTCTGACAGGATTACAGCGAGAGTGAGTCCTCACCAGCAGCTTGGAGAAGAGCATGTTGAGGTTGGCCTCCAGCTTCTCCATGTCTCCACAGAACGGACTCATCTCAGCCATCAGCTTCAGCACCTACACACACACAGTGTCAGAACGCAGACCAACAATTATTATCCATCATCACAATTGTCGATCGATGCACTTTTTCCTCCAGTCAGGATTTTTTTGTTCTCACTCCATGGCGAATTAATACTTTCAAATGAAGTTACATGAAATAAACAAATTAACCCAATTTTTTCTTTTTATTCGATCAAAATTTTTTTCCCACATTAACAGAAAGCTGATTTCAAAAAAGTGTTTTTGGAAATAATTTAAAAAGTATGAATAATAATTATAAATAATAATAAATTAAAAGTAAAACAGCAGAAAATAAGTTTAAATAATTGAAAATGTACATGTATGTATGTGTGTGTACATGTGGCCCACCTCCAGCTGGATGTCCAGCTCGGCGACGGGGCTGGTGAGCGCGCTCAGATTGGGCAGGACGTGTTCGCAGAAGTAGGTGACAAATCGAGTGGAATGGACATTTTTCTGGAAGGAAGGAAGGAAGGAAGGGGGGGGGGGCCAGCTGAGGTCATTAGGAGGCCAGGGGAGGTCAGGGTCCGACAGAAACCAGTCACCAAGAGTGAGGACTCACGGAGAAGAGCGGCAGCGCCTGGCGGGTGCACTGCAGCAGCCGGTCCACGGTGTCGGGGTCGGCCGGGTTGAGCGCCTGCTCCAGGAAGGCCTGCTCCACCACCAGCTCCACCAGCTGCTGCCTGCCGCTCACCGTCTGCAGCGCCCGCAGGCCCGACACCACGCGCATCAGCAGCACAAACTCCTCCCCCGTCACGTCCTCCAGCACCTGCACGCACACAGTGAGGAAGGGGGCGGAGTCTAATAATACTGCAACAAGCAACCGTGGCCTGCTTCCTATAGCTGCTGAAATCCAGTGGTCAAAGTATCCACAGTACAAACGTAAAACGTAAAAAAATGTGTGTCTTTGAAACACTTTTAAACACAAAAGTAATCAGCAAGTTTTTGCAATACATGGAGTAGAAAGTACAGATATTTGTGCACACAGGGAGCCAAACTAAAGAAATTGTAAGTAAAGTCAAGTAAAGCACAGATACCTAGGAAACCTACTTCAGTGCAGTGATAAAGTACTTGCACTTTGTTACTTTCCATTACCGCCCGAGACAAAACGTTTTCATTGGCCGCTTAGACAAGTCCTGGAGTGCGTTGCTGGGGTTCAGCAAACCCGTCTGCAGGGGGCGCCGCAGCAATAAAAACTCTCACCTTCTTGGTCTCGGCAAACACGTAGTCGTCCACCTCCTTGGTCATGACGTCCTCCGGCAGCGTCTTCAGCTTGGTGGACAGGAACTTGATGGCCCTCTCTCGCACCACGTCGTCGCCCTGCAGGATCTGAGAGAAGAGGCCAGCCAGAGTGCCTGGACCGAGCCGGAGGAGTCGCCCCGTCAGTCTCGGACGCCATTCCACGGCAACCTTTTTTCGCAGGTGGATCGGATACTTTATGATCCACCTGGGATATTTTTACGATCCACAAAGTCATCTGGAGCGACCAAGAGTGATTCCTGCCTGCTAACATGCTAGCTAGCTGCAAAATGTAGAGTGGGTTTCCTGAACCCATTCCAAATTTTGCAGCTAGCTAACATGCTAGCACATAAGTGGCGGCACTGTTGCTACTACTAGCCAACTTTTCCACAGAAAGTATTTCGCTGACGTGTGGAAATACTTTCCAACCCGAAATGTTGCAAAGCATGTTTTTGCAAAGTCAAAGTTTTTGTCGCGACGTTACAGAATACCGCTAATGCTATCAAACCTTTGAAAAACAAAAGCACGAGGAGATTTTAAGCTACGGCATTAATACACATATTCACACGTGCATGTCATACTTGCCATACAGACTCAAACATAGTGAACAGTAATAATAATAATACTAATACTAATACTAATAATAATAATAATAGCATTACAGGACACAGATCTGGTATCAGGATAGTATTGGCACATATGCAAATTCAGGTATCGGGATGGGAAGTTTCAGCTGTGTCTGACCTTTGGCCTCTATCTTGAAGATGGAGAGCAGAGCCACGTTGACCTGGTTGAACTCGGCCGAATCATCTAAAACGACAAAAACAACACAGGTGTTGGTCCACCTGAGGGCACCCCTCTGGCCACGCCTACAACCAGCTGAGGTGAGTCACCTGTCTGGAGGAGCTGGGTGAGGATGTCGGCCACCCTGAAGGTGTTCTCCACTGTGGCGAAACGCGGCAGCTCCTTGATGGCCTGCCGCCGGATCTGAGACGAGAAGAAACACGGCAGGATTCGGTCACGTGATCAATGAGTGTACAGTGGGACCGGTTTTCAAAGTCTTTCGCCATTGGGGGAAAGCAGATAACGCGACTCACCGACACGTCCTCGTCCTCACACAGGTCCAGCTGGGCGTTGATGGCGCCGTCCGCCATGTCTGGGAAGCTGCTGAAGAACTTTGGGATGAACTGAGCCGCCAGGCGCTTCTCCTTGGCGCTGCCCTTGACACCATCTAGGATCACCTGGTATGAGTCTTTGTGCTGCAAAAACACGGCAGAGTCCGAAAGACCAAGTCAGTCACGTAAACACAGAGGAAAGCAACGACGACGGACGTGGACTAATAATTCAAATCGATACGACTTCAAAAAAAACAAAAAAAACAAGACAATTGCGCACGCGAGCGCGCACACACACAGTTCTGTTACTCACCTATTATGACAATTATCAACTGATGTACCTTGTCCTCCAGTCAGGATTTTTTTTCTCTCACTCTGTGGCTACTTATCTTTCAAACTAAGGTATATGAAGTAAACAAATTTACCCCCCTTATTTCTTTTTATTGATCTGACAAAATATTTTCCTCATTAACAGAAAGCTGATTTCAAAAAAAGTCTTTAGAAAAGTAGATAAAGCCTAAGGATATACATACAATAGTAGAAATGGATTTAGAATTTATTCATTCACTATTTATCTTATATTAAATATGAGTAAAATAGCAAAAAATAAGTAAAAAGTAGAATTGACTGTAGAATTGGGAAAAAAATACACGGCAGCGCCATCGTGAGGCCGCGAACGCTAGCGCTGTTCCCGCTCTAGCTAGTAGCTAAACTAGCTTAGCCACGGCCGCTGCTGTTCTTTCCGCTGTCCAAGTCAAGAAATATCCGAGCCAAGGCGGGAAAACGACCTGCTAAAGATTGAGACATGTTACCGACTGAAGCAGAGACAGGCCCCGGGGGCCTCCACCGACCTGACTCGGGTCCTTGGCATCGGCCAGCACCCCGTAACAACGGTACAGGTCCTCGATAGTGACCGCCATCGGCGTGGGTCCGGGGAGCCGCTCTCACTGAAAACTGGAGCCGAGAAACTGGAACCCTCCCGGGTGACTGTAGCCGTCCAAGCCGAGCACAGCGCCGGCCCACCGCGGCACACTTCTCCTGAGTCCGGGTGGTGGGATAGGAAAGATCCAGAAACCCGGGAACTGACACCGCGCTTCGGGTTTACCTTCCCCCGCGATCGAGCGTGCTAGGCTAGAATGCTAAGAACATTTACGAGGGCGCGTGCGCAGCGCCAGCCAACCGCGAAAGAGAACGATGGCACACATGACCATCCGGGCTGCCCGCGTACAGCCGCCGCCGGTTCGCACGTTCTCCCGAAACCACCACATTTCCCCTGCTATGGTCTTTGACTGTAACATTTATTGAATCTATGAATCTATGAATGAGAAACAGATTCCCTGCAGAAAAAAATGTATATATATTGCAACGATTAATACTGATTTTAAATTTAATAGTTTTGATGGTGATACTAAATTATAGTAATTATAAAAGGAACATTTCTAGAACTTTATGGTAACTGCTTCTATTGCTACAATCATTATTAGTATACTTTAATGTAGTAGTGGTAGTAGTAGGAGTAGTAGCAGAAGTAGTAAAAATATTAACATTAGGTGCAAGGCCCTGAAAGTTTGACCCCAAAAAATGAAAAACGGTCCGCTACACTCAAGTGTCTATCTCAAAAATCTTCCAAATGCAAACAAACATCGACCGTCCATCCATCCATCCATCCATCCTCAATACCCGCTTATTCCCGAGCTCTGGGTCAGGGGGGTCTGCTTGAGCCTCTCCCAGCTGTTACAGGGTGAAGGCAGGGTACACCCTGGACAAGTTGCCAGTTCATCACAGGGTCACATAGAGACGAACAACCATTCACACTCACATACACTCCTATGGACAATTTAGAGTTTCCAATTCACTTTACATGCATGCTTTTGGAGTGTGGGAGGAAGCCGGAAAAGAACCCACGCAGACTCAGGGAGACCAAGCAAACTCCACACAGAAAGGTCCCAGGCCCGGAATGGAACCCAGAACCTTCTTGCTGTGATATGGCAGGGATAACCACTGTGCCATTGTGTCTGCATTTCGGCCAAGTCTTCTTATATTTTTTTTTTTTTTTGAAGCAGTAGTGGCAGTAACAGGTAAGAATGAACGGGTCAATAGCCTGGCATCAGTTTGATAGATGGATCAAAAGTTGATGTAAAGTCATTGATGTGGGGGGGACTGTGGTGTGTGGAAGTTTGAACGTTCAGCTTCACAATCACAACTGAGGAGGAAAATCAGTTTCACTTTTCTTTATTGATACAACATCAACGACGAGTCTGTACAAGCTGCTCTCTGACGGACGGCGCTGGAGTCGCAGGGAGTTCTGGCCCCAAGCACAACCTCACAGGAAGCGGATTCCTGCACCAAACTGGACCCCGTCACATATCCTGCACACAGCACGACACACCTGCTCAGGTAAAAGACTCACAACGCACCTGGAGGCCTCCGCTGTATGTCAGTTAGCTAGCCGACGTCTTCCTGCGACATCGTCACCTGCTCTAGCTCACCTCAGTCTGGTTCTGACCCACCAGGTGAGTCAACTACTGGTTCCAAACCCACCTGTCTCCACTCTGGACCCCCATGGGAATGCAGTAATTCAGCTCCAGTCTGGCAATGTTCCCTAAACGCAGTACGACACCCAGGCCGTAGGACCAGCGGATACACTCGGCCAGCTTCTTCAGGTGAGCTCCCGGACCTTCGCCTGAGGAACACCGGCACATGACTCAGTCTGAGCTCCGCCCACTCGACAACACCTGGGCCGGCCGTAAGTTCGCCACTCACCGTAGTTGAGGTTGCAGAGGTTCCCCGCGTTCAGGAAGAAGTGGGTCCTGAAGAGGTCGCCGAAGCCTCCCCGGCCGGGTCTGAAGGGCAGCGGGGTGTAGAGGTGCAGACCCCCAGCCCAGTAGCCTTCCCCTCCCAGGTAGTCTCCTGCCACATCAGAGCCGCCAGCACAGAACATCAGAACCCATTTCACCTCCCAGACTGGTTCCATCCTCATGAAACAGGACCTGACCTTCGCTCTGTGGACCCAGACTGTACATACTGAAGCCTCTGATGCTGGTCGGACCTCCGAGGTAGAACCTGCAACAGACCACAACAGAGGAACCTGAAGCTGCTCTAGAACCCGTCGTCTGAGAAGCAGGTGTTTGGATGGGGAGAGCCTGGGCCTATACCTGTCGGCAATGGTCGTTGGCCGGTCCCCGATAGGAAGAAGCAGTCCACCCCACAGGGAGGCAGAGAGCACCTGGAGGAGGAGACCAAGGGCTCAGCTGAGCATCACAGTTGACCATAAGACCGATGTTAATGCTAAAGCAGCAGGGGGTGACTCGCTTCATACACATTTGTCCTCAGATTAACAGTTTGTCCTTTTCGTGCTGAGGAGCAAACACGAAGTAGACAGGCAGACTGCTGATTGGATGGTTTTAAACCCTCCTAAAATGACTTTAGGAACATATCCATGAAGTAACACAGGGGGTCTTACTGAGTCCCAGAAGAGGCTTTTGTTGAGCTGGATCTCAAAGTCCTCCTTCAGGAAGCTGGCGTCTCCTCCAGTGTACCCCGCCAGTTCCTGGAGAACCACAGCAGCACAAGCTGGAGACCAACAGCGCCGGTATCTGCCGGAGTTCGTTTAAGGCGAGCTGCAAACCTGGTGGATCTTCAGCAGGCCGCCTCTCCTGGGTAGGATGGATGAGTTCCTGGTGTCGATTACCATGGCGTGCTGGCAAGTGAGACGGCAAACCATTGGTCACACTACTGGATATAACAACTGGTCAAACCACCGGTAAAACCAGTGGGTCTAATCACTGTTTACACCACTGGATATAACAACTGGATCAAACCACTGGTAAAACCAGTGGATCTTGCCACAGGCTCAAATCACAGGTCAAACCACTGGTCTAACCATAGGTAAAACCAGTAGCTCTAACCACTGTTTACACCACTGGATATAACAACTGGTCAAACCACTGGTAAGACCAGTGGATCTTGCCACAGGTTCAAATCACAGGTCAAACCACTGGTCTAACCATAGGTAAAACCAGTAGCTCTAACCACTGTTTACACCACTGGATATAACAACTGGTCAAACCACTGGTAAGACCAGTGGATCTTGCCACTGGTTCAAATCACAGGTCAAACCACTGGTCTAACCATACGTAAAACCAGTAGCTCTAACCACTGGTCAAACCACTAGCAAAAGCAGTGACTCTAACCAGTGGATCTAACCACTGGTTACCCCACTGGTCAAACCAGTGGTCAATCTACTGGTCACACCACTGGGTCTAATCACTGGTCTAACCTTTGGCCAAATTAGTAGATCTAACCACTGGCCACACCAGTAGTTAAGCCAGTGGCCCAAACCACTGGTAAAACCAGTGGTCAATTTACTGGTCACAGCACGAGATCTAACCACTGGGTGTACCCTTTGGCAAAACCGGCAGGTCTAACTACTGGTCACACCACTGGCTCCAACTGGATTTAACTTGACGGGAGGGTCAGCACTGCAGGCTGTCAGGAGGACCTCACCGAGAGCGACGACTTGAGGGAGTGGCCGCTCTCCTGGCGAACGGCGAAGGAGGCGGTCCGGGCCAGACAGCCTAGCTCTCGCCACACCCCCTCCCACTTCAGCGTCTGGCTGGTCCTCAGCAGGGGAAACTAGGGGGCAGAGCCAAGACAACAGAAACCATGGCTAGCATTTAATGAACACACAGACACACATGCAACTTGACAGCTCTGTGTGTGTGTGTGTGTGTGTGTGTGTGTGTGTGTGTGTGTGTTTACAGTGAGTTCTGCAGAGACTCCTCGGTCCGTCTCCCTCAGCGAGCTCCAGGGAAACTGTCCAGTCACCTTGTAGAGGTTCAGAGACAGACTGTAGGAAGAAGGAGGAGCTGCTGAGGTCGGTGGAGGTACTTCAACATCTGACAGGCCACTGAGTTTCTTCGTCATGCCATGTCACTTTGAACACACACCTGCGTTCAAAGTGTCCTGGCTGCGGCTTGAAGAAGGACAGGCCGTAGGACGTCTCTTTGGTTCCATAGGAGAACTGGAAGGTCACCTTCTCGGCACGACCCAAGGCGTTTGGCATTTTCAGGCCCAGAACCTAGAACAGCAGCAGACAGCTGAGCCCCCACTGATCCAATGGCCACCAGGGGGAAAAGTGGTGATGCTGAGAAGGTCCGAGACGTGCAGCTCACCATACTGCCTTCGTTGTTTCCCACCATGGTGTTGTAACTTCCCGTGAGCCGCCGCAGCTCCGTCACCTCAAACGTCACATCCAGGCCGTTGGGGAGAGCGTTGTCGCCTCAGGAGGAAACACAGGAACAAGAACACAGGAACCTTCACTTTGGGTCGGAACGTCCGCTGGGACCACCTGAAGGTGGAGAAGGTTGGCTACCTCGTGACGTATCGATGACCACCTCCACCTTTCTGAAGATGCCCAGGCGCAACAGCTTCTTTCGTGCCTCGTGGGATTTTCTCATCACCTGAAGAACAGAAGGACCCTGGTCTTGGTGCTATAGACCTTCAGGCTTACAACTGCAACACGTCGCTGATGGACCTGATGGACCTACCTCGATGAGGTTTTTGCACGGAACACTCCTGAGATTTCATGAGTCAGGAGGTCCTCCTTGGTTCTGGAGAGGCCATCGATGTGAACCCGCTGGACCACCACCTTAAGACAGGAACCAGAGGAACATGCTGAGACAGAGGGCCAACTTTCTGTTCAGTTTCACAGCTTGACTTGAAGTTGAGGGCAAAACACAAGTGGAGCACTTCCTGTTCTTACACTCTTGTTCTCCAGAACCTCCTGTTTGGACTCCTGCTCCACCCCGGGAGCCTCAATATCATCAGCTTGGAACCCCAGTTCAGGCCCCTGCATGGGCAGCGGGTCCAGGCTCTGCAAGAGGGGACAGAGTCACAGCTACTTCCTGTTGACCACACAGCCCTATGCATGGCTACTTCCGGGACCAACGGCCTAGCCTCTACAGAGACATGACGTCATGCTGGTGACATTCACCCATTCATGCTGTGGTCCAAACTGTCAGTGAAATCTGAAGCTATCAAGGGGCGGGGCCACGCCCACCCGCTGCAGTGTTTGCTGTCATTAGCACATCACGTGGTCACTTGCTGCCTGCGGAGGCTAATCTGAGTCTATTGAAGCTAATCATCTCCGCCGCAGCCGCCATGTCTAGCTGCTGACGTCACTCCAGCCAGCCCCGCGCGCTCCCCCCGCCCCTCCCGGAGAGATTCCCCCTCCCCCGGGCGATCTTACCCGGGCGTGCACGGCGCCCATGTTGAGCTCCGGAGCGCGAACAGCGGCGACACGCAGGAGGCGTCCCCGGGCGGAGAGCAGCGCGGTCGGTCACGTCTTTCACCTCCAGCGGCGCCGCTCCAAGGCTGGCGGGCGGTATACGTCATTTCCTAATCACGCCCCCGACTGCCGCGCATTCAAGGCGGCAACTGTGGTTGTGTTTCAACGACGCTCAAAAACGGCGGAGGTGTCCTGGTGGCGGTGGCAGGAACGACACGCGGCGAGGCGACTTTGTTTGTATATATCATGAACGAGGACAATTACAGTGTTTCACAAAATAAAGTGGGAAGAAAAACAGGGAAATAGGGCACAAGGAGATAGTGTTGGATTCCTTCAGACTGGAGCTGTTCAGTGGAACCAGGACGGTTTTACTGGCCCAGAGTGAGATGCTGTGTGTGAAGACTCTTCTGACCTTCTCTTCAACACCTTGGACCACAGCAGAGGCAGCAGCACGTTCCACTTGGATAATAATAATAATGATAATAAAATCCTTATATTTATTCATTATAATAAATTCGAATAATATAATTTATTCATTATACATGTTTTGGATGGCTTGGATAAGCAGCATTACCAATATGAAACAGCAAGGTACAGCATGAACAAGTTCGCCAGTTCCAAACAAGGCCACACAGACAGACAAACAAGCATTCACACTCACACACCTATGGTCAATTTAGAGTTCCCAATTCACCTCACATGCATGTTTTTTGGACTGTGGGAGGAAGCCGGAGAACCCACAGAGAACTCACACAGACACAGGGAAAACATGAAAACTCCACACAGGAAGACCCCAAGCTTGGTATTGAACCCACGACCTTCCTGCTGTGAGGTGACAGCACAAGTAAACGTGCTTTTAAATAATAAATAATTATTTCTTTTGCAGATTTCTTATTTTTAATATTGCAAATATACATTATTGGGGAGAAATTCCAAGAGTCTTTATGCTAGTTAGAACTATCTACAGATTATATTCCAACTGACCATTGCAAATTTTAAAAGTCACGTCCTTCTCACAAAACTATTAATGAAGAAAAGCTCAATACCGCTAAACCACCTTTATTTGCACTATTGTGTGAATTATGTTGTGGATACAACTTTTGGTTTGTGCTCTGAAGATGAAGTCATTCCATTTGTGGGTTGTATGTATTGGAGTGGTGGACGGTGAAGAGGAAACTGGAGACACAGATTTGAAGATGCCTTCAGCTTCAACTGAACTCCAGCAGGACCAAATCCCTCATCAACCAGAGTTCCCTGATGCGTCTACATGTTTAAAACCTAGATTATTATTGTCAGTGACAAAAAAAGGTGGTTGTGATGATGTGAATGATTGAGTGATGCTCTGAGAAATTCCATGACACACACATTCACAATCTCAGATTAACAATCACACCACACTTCCTCAATTCAGAGGCTTTCTTGAACATTTTAAATTTTATTTCAAAAGCCTTAAATTAATATCTTCACCTAGATCTCAGACCTCAGACTCAAGTCGACTTTGTGATTTGATTCAAAATCCTGTGTGCACGTTTCCAGTGTCCGTCAATATTACAAACCACATCAACATGTTTCTGAGTAGGTAAGGACGCAGGACCATCATGATGATGATGATGGTGATACAGTCTTTCTCTCCATCATTCGGTTTTCTGCTGAGACTCCTGCTGCTGTGCGGCGGCAGCAATGGCCTCCTGCCGGAGTCTGTATCCTCTCAGCTCAGTCCGCAACTCTCCGGGTTTGGGCGGAACCTCAGGGATACTCTGAAATAACACACAACGGAGCAGCATCAACACCTGCGGTCGAGGAGGAGGGGGTGAAGCAGGGTCGCCGCAGGAGAGCTCACCAGGTCAGGCAGGTAGTACTGATGGACCACCTGAGCTCCCGCGAACATGGCCAGCACGCTGGCTCCCATCATCCTCAGGTAGCGGGTCCATGACACACCTGCCGGCATCTTGACGAGCTGAACCCGGAGAGGGTGAGGAGAACCTGGACTGTGAGAGACCTGAAACAGAAAGACGACACAAGTCACACATGAGATCATCCTTGACGGCGAACTTCTAGCAGCAGCAACAAAGTGGAACGCTGCCCTCTTGAACGCAGCTCTGCCCTCAGTCACCGAACTGCTTGTTAGCTTGTGGTTTAGCTACTGCGGGTAAAGCAGTATCAAAACTACATCTGAACACAGGCAAGCAAGACAGAAGAGGCCATTGTGATGTCACCAACACCTTACCTAAGAGGGAAGAACACCGTCACGTCAACAGAGTCTAAAAGCAGGAAGCATGTTGAAGCAGCTCACTGACAGCAGCCTGCGTCCCAGCCAGCTGCGGGTTAGCTTGGTTCCAAGATCGTACTGAGGGAGAGAGCGCTCACTCTGCTGTGCGAGACGAGAATCCACTGTTAGTCACTCGGTCGCGAATATTCACGGATGGAAGAGTGCCACCGGTTTTCTTCCATCCGTCCGCGCTGCGTCAATACCTTCAGTTTCGGTACAAGTGATCAACATACCGGACGACCTTCGGCTCAACTTTTCTTCTACTAGATCAACCAGTGCCGCTGTTTTTACTGGGAGGGGATTTGTCACCCTCTACTGTGTGTGATCGGGATGGAGCAGTAAAACTTTTTTCTCGGTCTGATTCGACGTTCCAGGTTCGTGTTTAGAAGGTGTCCTTTCAAAATAAGGTGAGGTGTTTTTTATTCTCTTCTTTGGGAAGATGATAATGAACTTTGTCTTCCCTCCATGGGAACTTGTCTCACACATGTGCTCTCCAGGCTTTTTGTTCCTGGTTTGCTGGATCTCAGCAATAACAAAATTATGTACTTTACAGGTTTTGTGAAGAAATGCAATCTGTATCTTTACTGACTTTCAGATATGAATCATGTTTGCAGAGAAATTCTTTTACCACAAACTCTGTTAATGATGAACACCTTATGTTTAAACATTACACCACCACTGCTTGTCTTAAATACTGAAACAGCTTCACTGACCTGATAAAAAACACAAGCCGTCTGATTTCCATTTTGAAATCAGAAGGTCAATTCGAGTCCAGGTTCAAGACTCTACGTAGAAAACTTGATATATTCTACCTTAAAGACCATTTTTAAATAAAATTCTAAAAATTAATCAAATTGCTGATTTATTTTAAGTAGATGGTTCACATTTTTTAAAAAGAATATATAATTCTGTCCTTTTCTGAAGCTCAAGAACAAATCAAACTGAGGTTAATCAAAGCAAAGCCTTTAATCAGACGCTGGATTCTATATGAAAAAGGCACAAAACGATCAAACCTGCGATCGCTCCCCTGAACGCCACACAGATTAAGTACATTGGCACATTTTCTTCTAGAAACAGTAAATCATGTTTTTAAACACAACATTTGTCAAACACAGGAAACATGTACAAACATCAGCAGAAATAATTTAGAAGCTGTTCTGGCCGACCGCCCGACCGGTTCAGAAAAGACTTGGGGAGAACGTGAGAAGGTCTCATCAACCAGCTAACGTTCATCCATCAGCCTGGAGGACCTGCACCTGCTTCTTCATGAGCAAAAAACCCAAAGATGGAGATCAGATTCATCTTTCAGAGTTGATCAACGATCAATCTGGGGGACACAGATTAGGAGCATCAAGTAGCGCACACACACACACACACACACACACACACACACGCACACAAACACACACACACACACACACACACACACACACACACACACACACGCAGAGGAAATAAGAAATGTCGGCGACAGGAAACATTATGTTACAGCATTTCTCTCACACACACTGAAGAGCGAGGCCAAAACGTGTGCGCGCGTGCGCGCACACACACACATCAACACAACCAGTCAGAAGCCCTCAGTTAACTTCACTCACACTCTCTACCCACAATGCACCTGGTGGATTCACCCTTTAACCCTCAACCGTTTGTCTAGCCGTGAGCAGGGTGACCACCGGGGGGCGTAATGGCGCGCGCGCTGGTGGTGTGTGTGAGAGGAGAGCGGAGGTCTCTGTGTCATCAGGTCCCACTTCCTGTTTACTCCCCCCCCTCCTTCCTGGTGACACCTGACAACATGCAGACCCCCGGCCCGTCCCGACCGGCGCTGCACATCGGCGCCCCCTTCAGTTTTCTCTCTGCAGAGCGCTCTGCGCTGCCGAGGACGCCGCCGTCTGGAAGGTGTTGCTGGTGAAGACGCCCTGTGAGAACTCCTGCTGGGCTTTCTGGAAGCTGGCGCCGGTGCGGCGGTACAGCCCGTGGACCTGGACACGCACACACACACGGTATTCGGGGTCAGGTGTGTGCACAAGCTAACGTGCTAAGCTAGCTAGCGGTGGGGAAGGCTAAAGGCTAACTCACCATCTTGAGCAGAATGACGGACAGCACGGCACAGAAGGTGAAGAGGATGGCCACCATTATCATGATCCCGCCCACCGCAGTGTCCTTATTGAGGCTGGTGAAGGCCGTGATCCAGCCACTGACCCACAACACACACACACACACACACACACACACACACAGAGTGGTCAGCAGTGGCAGACTGGGAGAGGGGGTGGGGTGGGGGTGTGTTGTGGTGGGAGGGGCCTGGACACACCTGTTGCCCCAGTTGGGGATGCCGACCGCCTGAATGATGAAGATGACCACTTGGCAGAAGAAGACGAAGAAGAAGAAGAAGAAGCTGAAGGAGCTGTCGGACCTGAAACGGGAGATCAGGAGATTCAGTCTGAAGGTTCCCGATTGACGCTCCTGTGATGGTGTTTGTGCCGCGTTCTCACTTGAAGGCCTTGTAGACGGGCCGGTACCAGCAGAGGAAGGAGCAGGGGCTGAAGAGGATGAGCCAGAGGATGGACAGGCCAAAGCCTACGCCCTGAGTGTTGTCTTTGATGAAGAAGGCCAGACAGGCCAGAAGGTTGAGGAACAGCGTCACACAGTTCACTGCAAGCCACAGCAGAAGGTCATCAGCACAGGGAGGTCAAACCACACCACCACCACCTTCAGCCTGCTCCTGCAGCCCTCAGGCCCAGAGGAACTCACTCATCCACAGGTAGTAAATCATCTTGCAGACCCTCTGGTACTGTGGAGGGATCTCCTCCGAGAAGTCCTGGTAGAAACAGGGCTTGATGGGGAAACTCTTGGGCAGAGGAGGCCAGTTGTTCTCTCTACCTGAGGGGGGCCAGAGACACAGAGGTCAGGAGGTCATGGATTCAGGGAGGGAACCGGTAGGTCAGAGATGAGGTCAGGGGGCTTTGGAGGGAGGTCAGGAAGGTTTCACATGGCGCAGCAAGCATTTGGCACCTGTCAGTGCCCTTTGTGACATCACAGAAAGGCAATTTGTAGGCCTCCAGAAAGTTTGAGGCGGACCAGTCTGGTAACTCTGTGGGACCTTCAACAGCTTTTCATCAAGCAACAAGAGCAACTGTTCCACTGTCACATGACACCCGGCGAGGTCACCTGACCTGAGGAGGCCTGGCGAGTCTGCAGCTGCTGCTCCCGGCGGTCCAGCTCAGCTGCCTTTCTCTCCAGCTCCTCCTGCTGCTTCAGCAGTTCAGCCTGCGCCGCTGCCGCTGTCGCCTGCGGCACACACACACACACACACACACACACAGCCGATGAAGCTAACCGGCCTCCTGCTTCTTCAGTCTGATTTCGAGGCTGAATAGGTTTTGACAAGATTTCCTTGGGGGGGCTGAATGGGGGCAGGGCTTGAATGTAGGTGGAGCCAAGCAGGGGAGGAGGTGTTGGGTTTCACCTGCGGACTGGGTTCAGTAGACGGCTGCAGGACCGCCGGCTGGTAGGGGCTGGTGTTGGTGGCCAGGCCATCCTGCAGGAGTCGAGAGGAGGGAGAACATGAAGGGAGCAGGAGGCGAGGAGGGGGCGGGGCTAAGTCACATGACTTACCGATGGAGGGAAGGGGTTGTACTGGTCCACGGGATCCACGTTGGAGTTGGTCACCTGGATGACGGAAGGGTCCTGGAAGAGAAGAAGAGCAGAGAAGTTTGAATGAGTGACCACAAGGTGGAGCCACCACCGTCACCATCATCATCATGTCAGGGTGAAAGTGAAGGCAGAGGGCGGCTGATTGGCTGATGCGTGTGTGTGCGTGTGTAAGTGTCAGTGACTACAGCAAGTGCACTTCCTGTTTTTTGATCAGTTTCCTGTAGCTCAGACACAAACGCATGCGCGCGCACGCAGACAGACATCTCAGTTTTTA
Source organism: Thamnaconus septentrionalis (assembly GCA_009823395.1). Lineage (NCBI taxonomy): Eukaryota > Metazoa > Chordata > Actinopteri > Tetraodontiformes > Monacanthidae > Thamnaconus > Thamnaconus septentrionalis. Next base: position 7,335,824 of record CM020513.1, on the reverse strand, counting down.
TTAAAGAACTTTATTGACATCCATCACGCCATCCCTCAGCCAATCAGAGCACAGATCCAGCAGCCCGACAGAGCAACTCTTCAGGTTCCAGACAGAGAGGATTGCTGGTAATCACGGGGCAGAGGCGTTGTGTCCATCAGTTGATTAGCACTGAGTTTTGGCAAAGAAGAACCCCTGATAGGAGGACAAGTGCCCCTGGGGTCATGTGATCCAACATCTGGCTGTGACTTATCGGACACACCTGCAGATGTGTTTCAGATGACTCACTCCTCTGATCTGACCTCTGACCCCGCCCCAGATCTGTGAGTGAAGGATGAATCAAATGCTGCCGACAGATTCACAACCCACTATACACAACACAAAGCAGTGTGACACACACTTGTGTGTTCAGCTGGTCTCCACCCAGCAGACCAACCTGGATGCCCTCACCTTTACAATGCCTCTACTGATGTCATCAAGAGACACACACACTGAAGACAGGACACTTCCACCATATAAGAGAGATCCTTGATGTCTTGAACGTCTCTCACGCCTTCTCTAACGTCTATGACGTCACACTGCAGAATTAACTACTCAAATATTGTTGGACTGCAAGTGAGGCGTTCAATGACCCAGATTAATCTCAAGAACAGACTGTAAGGGCGATTCTCCAGCAGAGGGAATGAAGATCTTTATGTTCCGTTTATTTTCTACTAGAATCGATCTTTATGGTATGTTTTCATTTTCTACCAGTACCAGGAGAAACCCTGCCTACCCAGCCGGCAGCTGGATGCAACAGCAGCCAAAGTCACTGAACTGTTTTTGGCCTTGGAAACAGCACAGATGATTGGAGATCCGTGTGAAAGGTCCAAGGTGCGTCGTCAGTGAGTCAGTGAGAGCCCGAGGCCTCTCTCGACTCCGCATACACACCGGAAACTAGTCGAATAAACACCGAGTTCCGGTGGGATTCATTGACACAGTCAGTTGGTGTGCTTAGCCACTGGAACCGGTCTAAGGCTCCGCGCTTAACACGCGCGAACGTGGCTCACTTAGCTCAGACTCACAAACTTTAACTTCCTGTAGCAAGCTAGCTCCTCGGCGAGCCCCGCCCACTTTTCAAGAAACGACTCGCCGATTGGCTCGAATATTGTCAATCTGTCAGCCAGTATCGAATGACACTCGAGTTATCAGGTGCAAGCCCCGCCCCCGAACCCCGCCCAACAAGTTTCCTGGCCGCGGCCAGAAAACTTCCTGGTCGCCCACCCCCACCCTCTCCTCCTCCGCGCGCTACGTGAGGAGAAAGAAAAAGAAGAAGAATTGAGAAGAGTTGTTACATTGAAGGGGTTGTTGTCGCCGGTGGCCTCCACGAACGGGTTAACATCGAAGTCTGACATGGCGTCGGGACGCGGCTCTGCAAACTCCGCCGTGACGCCTGCTGGTTTCGTCGGTCGACGGTCTGTGGCCAACTTCCTCGATTTCGCAAAGTTTAGTGCGCATGCGCGTCGCAGCCTCTCAGGAAAAGGCGTGCAGCTGAGCTGGCCGCGGTGACGCGGAGCGGAGGCCGCCGCCAAGTGTCAACAGTGTGACGACATGACGGCGATAGAGTGAAGAGGTAGAAACACAGACCATGCGACTTATTTACAGAAGTGGCAACAGTGTTAAACAGTGGTAAAAGCAAAAGTACTTGTAGTGTCTGAAACATTTTGTGACAAAGGTTAGGAGCCGTCGTATATGGAAATAACATGTAGTACATTTAAATGAAGTAGTTGGTACCAAAGGGTCACCCTCCTATTGAAAGCAGAAATAAAGGTTAATCTGAAGTAAGTGTTTGTATGCAGCCCCATGATCATCCCCATGCAAACATTTCCCATGTGACCATTAACCCTATTTATTCTGACACAGATATGTATGTTCTCTCAAAAACAATGACCATCTATTCATTAGATCTGTATACCTGTGGTGTTGGAGATATATCTTTGGAGTTGTCCACATTGGCTAAGAGAGCTCCCTCAGGTGGACCGGTGCCTGAGCAATGCTTTACTTCTTTTAGAATAAACTTACTTCTATAATTAAGTCAGTGTCAATGAGGATTCCTTTATCATCCAACATAACTGCTGCTGACTGACAAATCACCACATACTGATTCAACTTTACTCAAGACAAAGTAAGAAATTACTGGCTCTGAAATACACTGAAGTAATAAGTAAAAATAATGTAATTTGCCATCAATGAGACAACAAATTGGTTTGATAGTTCTGTAAAAATTAAAAAGTTGTACAAAAAACTTTATTGTCCCGCTGAAGGGAAAATAACAACAAACAATTCATCGCCAGCCATCCCATCCCAACATTTACTTAACAGTGTTGCACATGCCCCATAATATTACATATTCCACTTATATACACCATATATACACATCACATGCTAAAAGATTACCATAATAAAAGCACCACAAACAATTTTCAACCTTAAACAGTATAGTTAAATAATTTGATGGAAGTTGGAACAGTAAACCTGGAATGAAAAACATTTAAATCCTCTGTATAATCTGACTCTCACACAGACACACACGCAGAATGCAAGAGCTGATATGTCAAAGAACATCAATACATAAAACAAATACAAATACACAAGAACACATGAAAAATACGTAACTGAACCGTTACCAAGGTCTTTTTGTTCTAACATGATGCTGCATCACTTTAGTTATTGAAAGAAAAGACTGATAAAACTGGCGCTGTACATACAATGAGATTTACTTCTATGCACTTTGCTTCTGTGAATGTGTAAATTTAACAATAAAATAATTAGCTGTATCAAAAAAGGTAAATCGCACTAAATTATCTTTCTTCAGTTCACATTGAAAACAAGAAGACACCGCTGGCTTCCTGTTCACTGTGGACATACTTCCGGTTCAACCTCCGCACAGCCTCAGCGCCAGTCCCGCCTCTGGTGCTACGTCATCACGCCTATAAAAAATATTGGCCGGCTTGGTGACGTCAGCAGCGGTCTGACAGCCGACGTCGCCGTCATGGAGGAAGTGAGAGGTGAGCAGAATCTCTCCCGCTTGTCTTGAAATCATCTCTCTCTCTCTCTTTTTTTTTTTTTTTTTTTAGCGATAAACCACAGCTACCTAACGAGCTTAGCCTAGCTTAGCTTGCTACTCGACCGTCAATTGACGCTAAATTACACCGGACATGACGTCGGGGACGGTGTTCGCTACATCTCTACTGCACCTGCCAGTCTCTGAAAGATTGACCCGAATGCGGCTGGTTGCTGTGACGTCACAGTATGATTAGCCCGTAGTTCGGCCCGGACCAGTGGACCCATTCGGCCTATGAGCACCGGGGCTCCGAACTCCACCGGGACCGTCAGCCGCTGGTAGGGGCGTAGGGGCTACGGCCACGGTGTGGTGCCGGGTTCCGACCGAGTCCCCGATGGGTGGCGTCTCTCCGGGTACCAGCAGGGTGTTCAGACCCCTGATGAGTGAGTTAGTTGAGTCAGTGAGTGTTGGCCGTCAGTGACTGACTCCTCCCCGCAGTGTTCCCGCTGACCTGCGCCGTGCAGAACTACGCCTGGGGCAAGGTGGGCTCCGACAGCGAGGTGGCCCAACTGGTGGTCGGCGGAGACCCGCTTGCCGTCATCGACGAGGGGAGGCCCTATGCTGAGGTGAGGGTCCCTCTGGTGGTTTAGTCCAGTCGGGTTACACAGCCGCTCTGTGGTGCGTTCAGGGTCCCCTAGTGTTCTGGAGGACAGCCAGGAAACTTTATTTAGACTCAGCAACTCCCAGGAGTTTGACCCTGAAGGTCACGACAATCCCTGTGTGTGTCAGCACACAGCCAACACGTTGCAGTTTGAATGGCAGAGGTGGAGAAAATATCCACATTCTGCACAACAGTGAAAGTACCAATACATGTGTAAAAAAAAAATAAAGTTTTTTTTTTTTTTTTTTTGCCATTAACGATTGGTTGGTAATTTTGCCAAAAGTAAAAACTAGTAACTGGAGGTTAGTGGTCTTCATGAACATGAACATCTTTGCTACTCTTAATGCTAAAGTGTTTTTCTTTTTCAACTGCAGCAAAACCAAACTGTAGCAAAACCTAATGGTTCTGACCAGTGAGGTATTATTGAATGTTGACACTTTTAATAACAATAATAATTGTAATAATTGTTTTTCACTGCTGACAACATACTGAAAAGTGAGAGTTCAAATAGCTCCACTTCAAGCAACAACACTAGAATACATTGAATAAATAATTAGTGAATTACTTTGAACAGAATTTGGATCTTTTAAACACAAAAGTAACTAGTGTGTTTTCCCAATGTGAGGAGTCCAAAGTACAGATGTTTGTTTACAAATGGAGGGAGTAAAAGTAAAAAGTGTTTAAAAAAAAAAAATGCTACCTGAAAAGTCTACTCAAGTACAGTAACAACGTATTAGCACTTGGTTACTCCCCACTTGTAGTGGTCAGGTGTGTGGAGGAACACCTCCCTGACTCGCTCTTCACTGTCCTCCGTCTCCTCCAGCTGTGGATGGGCACACACCCGAAGGGCGACGCCCAGATCAAAGACAACCGCATCGCCCAGACCACCCTGAGCCAGTGGATCGCCAGCTGCCCCGCGTGCCTGGGCGCCAAGGTCAAGGACACCTTCCATGGCCAGCTGCCCTTCCTCTTCAAGGTGCTGTCGGTCAACACTGCGCTGTCCATCCAGGCTCACCCCAGCAGGGTGAGTAGCACCACACGCACATGCACGACGACAACAACACAAGGTGCGGCAACACTTAACAGATTATTTTAACTTTTAAAGGGACTTAAATGTATGATAGAGGAGTGTTTTTGCTGCTGTGTATATAGATAATATTAGTCCGTGATGATCTCAGATCTGTTGACACGGTGGCGCAGGGGGGTTGTGATGGTGATCTTGTGATGGTGATCACTGACGCCTCCCCCACTCCTCTCCATCCAGGAGCTAGCCGCTCGGCTGCACGCCCAGTTCCCGGAACACTACCCCGACGACAACCACAAGCCGGAGATGGCCATCGCTCTGACCCGCTTCCAGGGTCTGTGTGGCTTCAGGCCGGTGGAGGAGATCCTGGGCTTCCTCAGGGGTGAGTCCGGAACCCCGCGAGGTTCCAGGTCCATCCAGAGCCTGTTCCTGTTGGAGGATCTACTCACGCCGCCACATGTGTTTGTCTAACCAGCCGTCCCAGAGTTCCGTGCCCTGGTGGGGAAGGAGGCGGTGGAGGAGCTGCAGAGCAGTCTGGGAGATGCGGTCCAGACCAGCCGGGTGCTGAAGAAGTGCTTCGCCAGGATGATGACCTGCGAGAAGAAGGTGTTTGTGGACCAGCTCAACATGCTGGTCAAGAGGGTCACCGAGGAGGGTGAGCACACACACACACACACACACACACACACACACACCCCATGTCACGCCACACCTGATTGGCTGACACCAGTGTGTTTACACAAGGCTTTGTCTAACTCCTGGTGTACAGTACCAGGACCTGGTTTCACCATCAGGTCGCCGGCTTTGTCTAACTCCTGGTGTACAGTACCAGGACCTGGTTTCACCATCAGGTCGCCGGCTTTGTCTAACTCCTGGTGTACAGTACCAGGACCTGGTTTCACCATCAGGTCGCCGCCGTCGTCACTCTTCAAACAGAACATGGGAGAGACGACCGGTCAGAGGAGGCAGGGCGCCCTCTGCTGACGGCCTCTCTTCTGATGGTCTTTCTCTCTCTCTCTCTCTCTCTCTTTCTCTCTCTCTCACTTTCTCTCTCTCTCCCCTCTCTCTCTCTTTATCTGGTCCTGCAGGTGCGGCAGGGAGGGACGTGTCTGGCAGCAACGGCGTCCTGTTGCTCCACCTCCACTCGCAGTATCCCGGGGACATCGGCTGCTTCTCCATCTACTTCCTGAACCACATCGTCCTGGAGCCTGGACAGGCCATGTTCCTGGGGGCCAGCGAACCTCATGCCTACCTGTACGGAGGTCAGACACAGCACAGTACCCTATCTATCTATCTATCTATCTATCTGTCTATCTGTCTATCTGTCTATCTATCTATCTATCTGTCTGTCTGTCTGTCTGTCTGTCTGTTTATTTATTTATCTATCTATGTCTATATCTATCTCTACCCACACATATATACATGTTCCCTTGTGTCCCCGGCGTGCAGACTGTGTGGAATGCATGGCGTGCTCTGATAACACGGTCCGGGCCGGCCTCACGCCCAAGTTCATCGACGTCAACACGCTGTGCGACATGCTGAACTATAGCCCCGCCCCCGCCGCCTCCAAGATCTTCCCGTGCGTGCAGGATGCCGCCGACCCCTGCGTTTTCCTCTACGACCCCCCGGTGCCGGACTTCACCGTCATGAGGATACAGGTGCGTTCCCTTCGCTGCTCAGCGCTGCCCCGTGTGGAGAGTTTCAGACACCAAAGTTTGTGACCGTTAAAGTTGAACATGAACCTTTTAAGGTCAATGGTGGTAAATCTGTATGTGTCAATAACAATGGCGACGCGCTGCACTATGGCTGGTACTGCTAATGCTAATGCTAACAGAATGTCCCCTTGCACCCAGGTCCCGCCCTCCACGGAGCTCTACACAGTGGCGCCGCTCGACAGCGCCAGCATCCTGCTGGTGGTCGAGGGCGACGCCACGGCCACCTCGGCCGCCGCCCTCTCTGATGTCACGCTGAGGCGTGGCACCGTGCTCTTCGTGTCGGCCAATGAGAGCGTCTCCCTACAGGTCTCGTCCCAGGCGGGGATGACCATGTTCCGAGCCTGCTGCCTGCTGTAGGCGGGGCATGGTGGTGTGGGCGCATCCTGCCGAGCCGCACCGCTTCTGTCCCGCAGCCACTTCCTGTTTTACCACAAGGACAGTAGCAGGGATCTGTGTGTGTGTGTGTGCGTAATGAGGTTGTGTGAGCAGCGCATGCTGGTGTAATGTAAGGTGAAGAAGTGATGGGGATGAATCCTTATACTGGTTTCAACTGTTTGCACAAGTGAACTTTTTTTAAGCATTTTGGGAAATTTTCACGTCTATTTCTGGCTGTTTTTTTGCATGACTTGTTGTTTGTACCAGTTGATAAATACGTCATTGATCGGCGAGTGTGCATGGAGTTTTTCTCCTGGAGGACCAACAGCTGGATGAACCGTCTGCATGTTGCTCTGAACTCTAAACAGGAAGTGGAATTGAAGGTGGAATTGTTAACAGGTGCTTGGGAAGAAGAAAAAAAAAAAACACCCCTCAGTGTTGCTGTAGAATCAATGTGGTCTGAGGTCAGCTTTGTCTTTTTTAACCTTTCTAATCTTTAGTTTGAACACTGTTGGTTCAGGACATCGCACACTGCCTGACGACGCTGTTTTTAAATTATTTAGTATTGAAATATTTCTGGATTAGTTTTGATGATGCCGTGGAATTGATTTAGAGGATTGATTAACCCTGGAATGTTGGGCTGTACAAATAAAACTTGATTTATTGAATGAATAAAACTGACTAAAACTGAGCTCCTGACTGTTTATCTTCAGTTTCTAAGACATCAACTAGCAGCAGAAATGTTCCAACAGCAGCATCAAACTTTCACAAAAATCTACTGGAGAGCAACAAGTTGGCTTGCAATACCCGTCAGTACCAGTAGAGGACCTCCGAGATCAAGCTAGTTGCTGTAATGTCTGTATGAATACAGTCTGAAAACACAACACAACACAACACAACATACACACCTCTGCTGAGCAAGCTTCGATGCCGCTTCACCTCCTGTCTCCCCCGTCACTATCCAGGTGGGGGCGCCATATGTCAACTGGAGAACAAATTTCGCATCCTTCGGGATGTGACAATCAGTGGGACTTTACCTTTAACCTTAACCCATAGGCATTTCCCGTGGTTCAACTACAGAACTCCAACCGATGTCTGAAATCTTTTATGACTTTTATTGCAAAACATAAATTAATGAAAAATAGAAATTCAGGTGAAAAGAAAGGCAAAAGTTTTTCATCCATTATTTTAAAACTTGATGAACTTCCTTCTTCACACCCTCACTGCCACCACCGGAGGGCGCTGTTGTGTGTTCAGCAGCAGGTCTTGTTTCCACAACGTCCATGGAGAACCTGTGTCTGCAGACCATCTCCGCTGTAGGCTGCAGCTCATTGTACAGACTCTGCAGCGCACGCACGTCCTGCAGGGCATCATGGGCCTTGTAGTCCAGCCCCAGCAGCTCCCGGACCAGGTGTTCCTGGCGGAAGCTCGTCAGGCCGCGGCCCCTCAGCATCTCCCGGGCCAGCGGCAGCGTGTCCACACAGCCTGAAACCGAGGACTCAAACTCTGTCCTGAGTTCCAGCTTGTCCAGGGCCCTGGCCAGCAGGGGGCAGTCGAAGCGCCTGATGTTGTGGCCGACCACGAGGGGGCGCCCCATCATCTGAAGGAAAGCGATGAAGGAGAGCAGGACCTCCCGCAGGGAGTTGGTGAGCACCAGCTGCCGGTGGAGGTACAGCCTGTGGCTGTGGACCCGGAAGCCTGTCACCCGGGCCGCGCTGGGCTGCATCCGATTCCGAGGGAGGACGTACAGGTTGAGGGAGTGTCCACCACTTACTGCAGCCAGCTGGACAATTTCACAGCCCCGACCTGGAGAGAGGAAGCAGGAAGTCAGCAGCTTACCAGATACACACTGTGGCTGTTCCTCAATTCTGGGGCTGTGTCTCAATTCAGGGTTGCATCCTTCGAAGGAAGCGTCCTCCGTCTGAAGGAAGCGTTCTCCAAGGACCCGGCTGAGAAGGACGAACCCAAACCCCGCCTCCCCGGTAACCACACGGGACGGTCTAGCCTTCGGCGTATTTCCTGGTTGCGTCACCACCGTTCCCTCCTGCTGGCCAAGCCCGGAACTAACGTTTTTATAGCATCACGCTAACCATTGGTTCGCCATCTAACGATGGCGTTGGATGTTCAAATAAGTAAAAAAAAATTTTTATGTTAAAAATACTGAATATTTTCTGTGAAATTTCAATGCCACATTTATACGTCATGTCCCCGATGCCAGTACATGCCACTAATTTCAGGTGACTTCCCAGGATCCCCGATGCTTTGCATCAGCAAAAGTAGGGCGCATTTCGAGGCATCCTGGGATACAGAAGGAAATTGGGAATTGGGACAAGCCTTCGCACAGTGCTATGACGCAACTGGCCTTCAAACGCATGCTTCGAAGGATGCAAACCTTGAATTGAGAAACAGCCACTGTGAATGTATTTTAAGAAGCGGATACCAGACTAGCAATATGGCGGCATGGCAATTATTTTCCAGTGTACAATCAAGGTACTGCAGACCTGAAACAGTTCACAATAAATCGTATTATTGTAGATTTTGGATGTCTGGACTTTTAATCTTTCTAAACCACGTATAAAGGCCAGAAAATCCCCAGAAAAGAGTTTTACAGTCGCAGAGTGATGTCTAAACTCGTTCTGATTGGTTGATGTGTCCTGGCGCATCATTTGAGTAGGTATGATGGGAGGTGACGCTACTGTTCATGCTATATGGGGCTGAATAATGTGGGAGTAACCCGACGCCAAAAACTTTTTTTTTTTTTTTTTTTTGGCGAAAGTGCTAGCTAGCCAGCAACTGAACAAAACAATGGGCTTCCATACTGGATGCTGCTGCGTGGCTGGGTCAGAGACAGACCGACAGACACACATCCCTACTGCACCTAGGCACAAAATCCCTATCATCAGATTCCAACAAAAATGGTTCCCACTGGTTCACATCACAGTGTTATTATTGATCAAAACGTTCAAATGAGAGTATGTTGCATTTGTTTGCAAAAGCTGTGTCGGCGATTCATTCAACGTCAAAAACATACTTTTGATTAATTAAAAGTTTTATGGCAGCCAGTGGGAACGGCGATGAAATAATTCAACAATGGAGCCGGGAAAACAGCCAGTGGGACAGAAATCAGTGTTTTTTCAGCGAGCAAAAGAAGTTAGTAACTTAGATAAGGCTGATAAGAAGCCTAGATATTTTTTTGTGTAAAAACCGGAGAGCTACCGAGTCCAGTTGTCTCCAGGTCAAAGAAAACCAGCGGCGAGTCAACTGTCCCACAGTTCTGCATCTCGAGTCACTTCTGGCCTGTCAAGTCAGATCCACGGCGTCCTGGTGGAGGGACCGGAAACACGGCGGGAATCGCCGAAGGTGAGAACATGATGGTGTCGGGGAAATATCGTCCCTGAACGTGTTTAAAGTGTTTTCTGTGGCTCACACCTCCCGACCGGATCAGGTCTGGATGGCCCTGTCAAAATCCAGTTTTCTTCTTCTTCTTCTTGTCGTTTCCGGCAGACTAGATGCCTTGCGGCACATTGTTGCCTCCCACAGGTCAGACCTAGACTGCACGTCGTTCCATCTTTACGAGATTAATCCTACAGCCGCTATGAACGCAAGGACTGTTTTCACAGGCCTTGGATGATTTTCGGTGGGATTCAGAAGTCTCTTTAATGTGACGTCACTTGTCTGATCTGCCACTGCTTGATCATCTTGAAAACCTCTTTCGCTCTTCTGTGTACTGGCTGCACTCCATGAGGACATGCGTCACAGTTTTTTTTGTTTACTACACGCTCCACAGAGTATGTATTGATGCTTTCCAATCTTGAACAGGTCCCAGGCCAGTCCACAGTGACCCGGTCTCAGCTGACCCTGACCCCAGGTAACTCCGCCCCCTTTTTAACACTGTTCTGAATACTAAAGTAATGCCTCCCCTTCATTTCCTTTTCCCACTGCTCCTGCCACCCAGCTGTTATTATTCTTCTGATAACTGCTCTATGCCCTTGCACTCCTGCGGGCATTTCCCCAGCCACCTCCCTTTTCAGTGCCCTTTCTGCTGCCCCGTCTGCCATCTCATTCCCATCCACCCCTACATGAGCTGGCACCCAGAGAAACCCAACTTCCTTCCCTGCCCTCTCAATTTTATACAGGTGCACCAACAGCTCCACCATCAGGTCTGACCTGACTCCCAGCTTGCCTTCCCTCAAAGTCATTAAAACAGCAGCAGAGTCTGAGCGAATAACAACCTGACCTGGCTACACCTCCTCCACCCATTCCAATGCCCATATTATGGCCATTAGCTCTGCTGTGAAGACTGAAACGCCCTCTGACAGTCGCCTGCTTGCTACTGTACCCAGGTTTGGAATACAGAAGGCAAAGCCTGACTTCCCTGTTTTTGAAACTTTGCACCCGTCTTTATATATTTGAAGATGATGGTGTCAGGAGCGTTTTAATCTGCTTGCAACCAGGTCACTGTAAATTGTGCTTCCATTTGTCTTGATTGACTCCAGCATGCTAAGGTCTCTTTCTGGCATTTGCAATAACCAGGGCGGCACCACTGGCAAGTGCACTATAGGGGCAATCCCTCCCCCAACCAACCAAAACCAAAAACATAGGCATCAGAATGACGTTAGATAGTTTCTAATGGAGCCCAAATTTTAGCATGACCCCAAACTCGTCATTTTCCAATCTACAGGCCACTTTCTCCAAAGATAATGATTAACCTGATGACCAAGGTCTTATTGTTTTTGTGAAAAACATTCAGGTTGCACATCAAACCAAATTATCTGAAGCTGTTCTCTCTTTATCTCATACTGATTAAATGAATATGGGGAGGAGATCAGACCTACGGATCGGCTTCACTTCAGCAACTGCTGCTGTTGCTGTGGTGATTCCCAGTGTCAAGAATGGTGCCAACACAGCAACAACAATAACAACAACAATCACACAACTGTGATAAAACCGCTGGCCTGGTCATAATACACCGTTATGACCAGGCTTTGGCCTTCAGGTCTGTCAACTGCCTGGATGCGATTATACAATGTTGCTGGTAATCCAGTCATTGGTGCTATTTATTTTCTCTGGATGTCCTTGAAAAGAACACCATGTTGACAACCACACAAGTCAGGATGTGCCGTCACAAACCCTTAAGTAAACGTTTAATGACTGTTTTGACTCTTCTTCCTTTAAATATCTCACCAGAGAGCAACCCTTTCCCTTGTCACATAATCCTGTTCTGATTGTTGTCTTAGCCACAGCTGCTGACTAGTGTGCTCAGCCATGCCAGAAAATTTCATTCATATTGGACTCACATTGATACTGGACTTTGCAGGACTGGACTGGTCAAAAGCGTTCAAAAGCGTGAATCACCAATGTTATTTGTGAATGAGAGAAGTAGTATGGAGGCTCATTGGTGCCATAAAAACAGATTGTGACTGTTAGGAATTGTGTTATGTTGAATGTGCTGAGGCAAAGGGCCTTATTCTGTTCAGTGCTGATGGCCAGCAACGACACAACCCTAAAATGACAACACAACTACACAAGAAGGCTGCTCGTAAAAGCTTTCAAGATTCAGTCAAAGCCACTGACAGGTAAAAGCACCTGCTCCAACTGACTTACCAGTGAAAGTTCCTGACTGTTGGTACCTTCACCCACATCTTGGTATCAACCTGAAAAAACACTTGACCAACACATGTATGCATAATACTGCATGTTTATTCATTTGTCCCATATATGAACCAGTCTGAACAAACATCTGCTTTACACAAGCAGACATGAAAGAAGTTAATAGATAGATTCATGAAGTAAACTGTATAGATTAATGAAGAGATCAAGGAAACACACAGAAGATAAAGTAAATTAAGATAAAGCACATCAATTACCAAAGATAAACTACTTCAATTGATGCAAGTGGTTGTTCAATAAAGACGGGAAGGCCTCTCTGAATAACTTTGAAGTTTGAACAAGGCAACCTGATCTTGAAGTTGCAAGAAATAAGTTTTCTTGACGGTTACAGGTGGGAAAGCGATGTTGCCCCAGGTTTCATGCCAGAGTTTAGATGCTGATTGAGAAAGAGCAGAATCTTCCTCCAGGAGTCTTCCTGCGCATGAGAGTGTGCCGCTGTCTCCCCCCCCCACAGAGTCACCACTGCACAGACAACAACACACCCAGTCAACAAAATGATTTCTGGCATCTTTCTTTAATTGTTCAACATTTAGCTCAGTTTAACCCTTGACAAATGGATACTGTTGCAATGCTTAGTGACTAAGGAGTGATTCAAATTGAAGGAGATGCTTTAATGAAGCTGAGGAAAAGGATGTTATCTGTATACGTAAATGGACTGTCAGTTGGCTGCAAATATTGGAGAGTCCACAATAGAAAATACAAGTACAAGATGGAAATCATTTCCGTTCCTGCCTCAGTCTCCTCCGAGGTGAACACAGACTTCTTACCTTTTGACTTTCCTGAGTGGACGCTGGCACGGAGATGTAGTGAGTACGGCGGTTCTATCAGGTGACCAGTGTTTGGATACTTGAGGATGGTCAGCAGGTGGCTGTTCCCTGATCGCTCCATCATCTCTTTCATCTGGGAGGAGAAACAACTTTACCACTTCTGTTGAAAAGCAGAAGCTCTATGAAGTGTTCCTCTTCAGTCAAGAAAGATGTTCAATCCAGTGCTCAGAGTCAGAGCTAACAGCCACAGTACAGGTCTAAATCAGGAGTGACGGCTGAAGAACATTGAACGTGGTCTTTCACTCGTTGAATCGTCTGGATGGCATGTGGCCACCAGCTGGCCCACCGTAGGACACTGACTGCTGATGCAGGTTGAGGCGATAAGCATCTCACCTCAACGCCATTGAGAATTTCTTCAAGGGTTTTATTATCTGTGTCCATCAGGGGACGAACCCAGTGAAAATATTCAGCTCCTCCAGAAACATTATTGAAGCTCAAAGGAAGCCAGTTGCTCCCTGCAGACAGGTGACACCGTCGCTTAAAGTACGGGCTGTGTTGATGTGCTGTGTGAAAAATTGCACTTCCTATTAGATACACCTTGGGGTTCCTGCCCCTATGACTGTCCTGATGCCTCCAGTTAGAAATTCAAGCTATTTTGTCTCTGATATGATGATCTCTGCTGGTTTTTCACTTTGGTTTGTCATAGTTTCTGCTAACTTGCTCTTTGAAGGGCATGTCAACAACATTCCACACTTACATCCATTACAGACTCATATGCGGCCCGCATCTGGTCGTCTTCCCCTAAAACCGCTAGCAGGGGGCACTGGATTCGTCCCATCTGCTCAGAGGGAAACAGCAGCAGATATAAGTGTTTTTGTTGACAAAATGAATGTATGCTTTTGTAAAATCTTAAATGTCACTTACCACCCTCTCAATAACATGACACCAAGATATCACATCTACTGTTGCTGCACTAAATCATTTAAACACACCACAACAGCTACAACAGCTACTTCTGACCAAACATTTTGATTGGACAAGAGACCTTGGATCTACGCTGATACAATTAATGCTGATGATTTCCTGTCAGGAATTGAAAGTTGCTGCTACCTGACCACACCTGAGAAGAGCCCTTGTGTCAGTGGTTAAAAAAAAAGTCTTGATCTGACAGATGCTTCAAAATATCAACAACTGTTCCTAACACAGCAGTGGACGATTAGAAACACTGTAGCCACCTGCCTCGACTTTGAGTTGAGGGTCAGTGGGGATTGGCAGCATCTGATCTCTGAAGATCAGCTCGTTCTTCTCATTGAAGCGCTTCTTTTCATCAGCACTGGACAGAAAACAGGAAGTGGGTGTATGAGTGTGCATGTAGGGATGAAGGCTACAAGCACACAGTGCCACAGATCAACTTACAGAAAAAGATAATTCCAGGTTTCTTCTAAAGTTCCATCAACTTTCAGCACATGACTCCCACTAATGATCACCAGACACCTGGGCTGACACACACACACACACACACACACACACACACACACATGGACTTGATAGACGCCTTATCATGTCATCATAGATTTTAAAACACTTTTAAAATCCAGTTAATCTGTGACCTTGGATCTGTGATACCTTTGGCATTCTCTAAATTTCCCTGACTGCTGCCACTTTACACATCGTCTAACTGCCAGTCAGAATCCACCGGCAACATTTTGGAGAAATCTTTGAGGACTTTCGCAACTTCAGTAAACTCATTTCATTTGAAATAAGTTGTTGAAAATGTTTTGTCTTACTTGGTTTAATAGAGAGTGCAGACACCTTCATTATAATAACAACAATAATACATTTTATTTATACAGCAATTGTTATTAGTCTTCAGGATAACCACAGCAGGTCGCCCCAAAAGGTTGGCAGTCCAGACCATGCTGTGTGTTCCTGGAAACATCCTCTTCATTTCCTTAATTTCCCTACCACTGATTTACAGTGTTAAATCCTTCTTTCTTTGTCTTCCACTCAGATGATCAAACTTCTCACTCTATCTCGAAGTGAGAGGTCTGCTACCCTGCGGAGGAAACTTATTTGGGCCGCCTGTATTCCTGACATCACTCTTTCGGTCATGTCCCAAAGTTCCTAATGCTCCAAATTCCATTGGTGAGAGTGGGAACATAGATTGGCAGGTAAACAGGGAGCTTTGCCTTCTGGCCTTGCTTCACCATAACAGACTGGTTTAGCTCCCATCTGTCTGTCAATTTCCCTGTTTCCCAATTTCTCTGTTTGAGCCTCACATGTGAACAAGACCAAATTTATCCCATTGTGGAACAATTAATAAAATCTTATCTTATCTTATTTGATCCTTAACAACATGACGTGAACTTGCCCCAACAAGTAAAAGTGAAACAGTTATTGTGCTTACTGTAGACGTCTTACCTGTATCACCTCAGAGTAAGCAGCCATTTTTAATGCAATACTGCTGCCTAATGATGCACCCAGGACGGCAATTCTGTTACCAATCACCTGAGGATGTTTCTCCAGGACTTGATAAGCTTTCTGGAGGAGGTCACATGATATTGTTAGAAATGCATGTCATAGTTGAGTCTCAGCTGATTGAAATCAATTGGTGTGTCAAACAAGACCAGACTCCCTGTTAAAGAAATAAGAAATGTAATTTTGAGTTGTCTGTGCTATCAAAGTAACCTCCTGAAACAGGAGGTCTGAAAGCTGCATAAGCTCACTTAATGTTTAATAAATCACCATGTAATAATAACCATGTAATAAATAGGATGCAGGGCAGAAGTGAACCCTTTAGTCTCCAGGGAGTCAGGGAACCATCCCATTGGTTCTAATGAATGGAAGGGAATGGGCTTCTCCTGGGTACCCTGGAGAACGAGTGCCATTCACGAGTGCCGTTCACCCAATTCCATTATGAGAGCAAGTGGAGGAGGTTCTCTAGGGAAGGGTAGGGATGATGATCCCAACTCTTGCACAGTAGTCACCTCTCTGGAGTTCCTGTAATATCTCTTGGATAATGACTCCACACCTTCCACTTTGAGAGTGGTCCCAACACTTCTTCTACTGATACACTGCCAATGGTTGGTATCGAATTTTCTCAGTCAGGCATTGAGTCTGTGACCGATGGTGGCCCACCGGGTTCCAGTGTGGCATCTCCCCTTTGTGTTGGACACCCTGTCATTGAAGACAGCTTATCCCCTTCCTGTCATGTTAGCAGGTGAGATGGGTGGAGAAACTACATGCTCTTTCTGTAAAGCTGGCTCAGAGTGACTCTGTGGTCAAACATGGTGTTCCCTATGCTGCCTTATAACCATCTCAACTGGCCAATTCACCTGACTTGGTTCAATGCCTACATCACAGCCACTGCACCAGTTCAGACAGAACACCTGTTCTTTGCTATTCAGTCAATGGAAGAGGTTGCACAGTCTCAAAACAGTGCCTGTCCCACAATTATTAGTACTCCCTGCTGGACTTACAGGTGCAACAGTCGCTTGCACCCTTCTGGGGTCAGGTGTGATTTTACATGTGGTAGAGGTGTTGAGAGGTTTTCTTCTGAGAGGATTTGCTCTGCAGCCTCTTGGACACCACCTGCTACGTTCTACTAATTTAACCATCATATCCAACCTGTTGAACATGATTCTTCACCCTTGGTCTTCTGCCTCTGGTCATTGAGGTAGGTAGAATTCTTTGTGACATTGTGTGCATGTATCATCCAGTGCTTCTGCACTGCCTCTGGTTGTTAGTAGGGCCAAAAACTCCAAACTTTACAGTGGTAACTGTGGTTCTATGAATCCTGAATGACTGCCAGAGGACCCAGTCAATCGGAATCCACAGATTCTGGGCACAGATCAACTGCTGACACCAGAGGACATACTGCCTCTTGCAGTCAACTTGGAATCAGAACTACAGATATAACTTTAAATGTCCTATTTTTTTCTAATTAAATTTGGTTCCATTGGTTCAGGCTGGCCTCACCTCAATGTAGTCATAGCTAACCATCTTCCCCGTTTCCTTGGTGATCTTGGGTGTCAAGTAGTCCAGAGCCATGGAGGCAAATCCATGGGAGGCCAGTAGTGCTGCACGGATCTCAATCAACCTTCCTCCAGCACCCCACAGGTCCAGGACACCAGGGAAAGGTCCAGGTCCTTTAGGCAGGACAGCACAATATCACCTTTATAAACTAGCATTCTTTGACTCTCTCTGGGAAATGACACAAACAGTTCCACCAAACCAAGACTCTGGTCCTACCTGGAGGAAGGAGAATGGCAGCAGTGAGTCCGTCCTCTGTCACGTCTATCCTGCGGATACCTGGCGCCATGTACCAGCGCTCCACCTCCGCAGCAGCCAGAGGAGCTAGATCGGCAAAGCCCTCAGTGTGGTGACCCTGGTACACCGTGACAGTGAACACCATAGGAGTCTGGATGTTCATCTTCCTCAGCCTGAGGGACGGTGGGACTCAGTCAGCTCTGACTGCTTGCTAGTTTAACATCTCCATCCTTCTGGTCCTACCTGAGTCCTGGTCTGCTGCCTGGAACTGGTCTAAGGCTCCACAGCAGTCCCATCGGTTCCACCCCAGAATAAGTCCCACCCAGGCTCAGGTCTTGTGAGACTGTTGGGAGGAGAAGAACAAGATATCTTGATGTGACTCGAATGCACAACTTTCCAAGAGCTGCTGAGTGTCGTACCGTTGACGGTCCCCAAGGAGTCAGACACGTAGTGACCATAGGCCTCCCATTTGAACCCATCCTCACACTGGTGGAGGCTGTGAACTGTCAGCCTGTGACCAGGTGGGGCATTCTGGACCAGGAAGGTCATCTTCTCATCCATCAGTCCTCTGGCGGGATGGGCCGACAGCTTGACGGGGCAACAGCTGCTGTCCATCCTGGAAGATTGTTGATCCTCGGCTTTTCGGTGGGTCCTCTGGTTTTCTCTGAAAGAAAGTACCATCTCATAGATCATGCCCATGAAAAGAAACTAAGGGCCAGATCCACAAAGCGATTGCCCGGCTTTTACGCTGGGCAATCGCTATTGCACCACTAGCGATTGCCCGGTGGTGCTATTGCACCACTGTTTTTGATGCCAAAAACAGTGCGCCCCATCCACAGAGCAAACGTGAAGGTGAAAAGCGGCGGAAAATACACTGAGGCGCAGGTAACAGCAGGGCTGCGCCAGATGCATTTGAATATATTTAAATAATTCCTTTGGCGCAACATGACACCCTCTTCTGTGTGCATATGCCTCATTTGAAACAGCGGCGGATCCACAAAGAGTTTGCTCTCACTTCTGCATGTAATTTGACGGACGTGAACAATGCCAGCCAAAAGCAGGCGCAGTTTTGTCTGTCAAAGTGTTTCTGGCATCAGAGCGACTCTCTCCTCTCTGAAGAGCTGATGATGAGGTGTGTGTATATAGAAAAATATCACAGGCACACGTACACACACATATATACTCATGTATAGAATAAATATTTGTATTTATTTATTTAGAATGCAAAACATTGATAAGTTACAAGTTCTTTTTTTTTTTTTTGTGTCCGGTCTGGCCATAATGACAAGCAGAAGTGTTAAGTTATAAGTTCACTCACACTTGAAACCTGCACTTACTACAGCTACAAATCACACTCAGCTTGCGTTTACTGTAAAATACATAACACAATAAAAAACATGAACACAATGCCTTCGCCCTAAAAATAGGCTTGACTTTACCTTCACCCTGCCTAAGCCCTATAGAATGCCTGTTAAAAAAACTTGACTTTACCTTCACTGCCTTGCCCTGAATGCCTGTTACGCACAAAAGCGCTCAGGAGCGCCAGAGTTTCTCTTTTTGAAATCAGACTAATTACAATTATTCGAAAGTTCGGGTTTGTTCTTGCCATACAATCAACCACACTCACATTCATACTGTAACACTCCAGACAAAATGTGCGTTTTGCTGTTAGTAATGGCGAACATGTTATACTTCCCCATTAAGAGGTCGACAGAGACCCCAGAAAGGTGTGCACATGGCTGTGTGTTTGGACGTGTGCGACTGTCTCTTTCTTGAGGTGAGTTCGTGAGAAAGCCAATGTATATGTCATTTGACAGCAACAAAAATAAAGTATTCTGTCAGAAATGCAACTTCTGGTCATTGAGGTGTGCACATTATAATATCTGATGATCTATCGCGCAGTCAGGTTACTGGAGCGCAATTTACACTTCTGACTTCTCAGGTGCCGCATTTCTGAGCGCTTTCGCGCCATCATAAGCGCAAAAACCCTTGACGATATGACATAAAAGTGGCGGAGATTACGGCTTTTACAAGTTGAATCCTGCAGCAGCACCAACACAAGACAACCAATTGTTTGGATGGAGCTATGACAGGAGTGTAAATTAGAAACTGACCTCAGAACTGTGGCCTTCAGGTCCGTCAACAGTCAAAGACGTTTCAACGTGTGTCAGTCAGAGTCAGCACTGGAACTGGCAGCTGGGCCAGTCGGGAAGCATCCCAGTCTCCCTGGTCAGATCTTCAATCACTGGAAACCAACTGGCCCACACTGTTTGTCTCACCCACTAACTTACCCAGCCAACCATGCACACATAAAAATTAATATGGTTATAAAGTCCAACAAAACTCAGCTTGCTTGTTATGCAAAGCCAATGCAGGAGGATAAACTGAGGGAAATCACTTCTTGCGGCTGTCTTTGAGTAGAACACTGTGTTCTCAATGAAAGATAATAATTAACTTGATGAGCAAGTTCATATGATTTTAGTGACAAACATTCAAGTTGAACATTAAGCCAAATTATTTCAAACTGTTCTTTCTTTATCTCAAACTGATTAAGTAAATCCTGGCCAGATTTCGAGCTCAGTGAAGCGATGGGGGAGATCAGCCCTACAGCTTCACTTCAGCCCCTGCTGCTGTTGCCGTGGTGATTCCCAGAGTCAAGAGAGCTGCAAACGCAACAATAACAACAGCAATCACACAAGTTCACACAGCCGTGAAACAAGCACCGGCCTGGTCACAACACACATCAATCGAACTTTCCAGCGATGCTCCACAAGTAGTTTGTGTCTTGCTCGCTGATGTTGGTTGTTGGGTGCTTCAGACCCCAGGAAGACCTTGATGTCCCTGATGTTGGATCAGATTATTTCCTTGTGTCGTGCTGCTGATCTGTGTGTTCATTGAATGAAGAGTCTCAGGAGAAGAATGCCAATTTAAATATGTCTTTAGTAAATAATCAATTCAGGATACAAATATACAGAGCTCTGTTCAAAACCCTAGCAACAACAAAGTATTGTCAAGGCATGAAGTCTGACTGCTATCTGTCCCTTGACCCAGTCCTTTTATCCATAAAGAAAACATGCAAATGCTCTCCGATGTTTTCCTCCTTTGACGGACTGCCTGGTGTCCAGATCCCAGCCTCATTGGATGTTGAGGCAGCCTTTGATCCAAGTCTCCAGTTAATAATAGTGAAAAGAAACAAGTCCTTATTTGGCACTCCACACCTCATCCCTAGTGTAGAAGGCACAGCAGCGCCTGCACTTCCTAAGGAAGATGAGCAGAGCCTCCCTTCCCCCTCCCATCCTGTCAACCTTCTACAAGAGGGACCATCGAGAGCCTGCTGACCAGCTGTATCTCCGTCTGGTGTGTGAGCTGCAGGGCTGCGGACTGGAAGCCTCTGCAGAGAGAGAGAGAAGATTGTATCCAGATGCCTAACAGACTTCTTGTGAAAGAACAACTACATCGACACCTCAGTGCAGAAGAGTGGTGTTCCAGGGATACCAGGATGCCTGGAGCACAGAGGGGCAGTCACCTATCTGATCAGAGAGGCTCGTGAGGGGAAAGGAGATCTGGTTGTGCTGTGGCTGGATTTGGCTAACACATATGGGTCAATACCACACAAGCTGGAAGAGTCAAGACTAAACAGGCACCATGTTCCAAGTAAGATCAAGGACCTCATCTTGGATTATGATAACAACTTCATATTGAGAGTCACTTCTGGGCCAGTAACATCATGCTGGCACCGAATGGAGAAGGGTATTGTCACCGGGTGTACTATATCAGGCACCCTCTTTGCCCTTGCCGTGAACATGGTATCATGTCTGTGAAGGTTCTCAGTCATCCAGGTCATCTTGAGGTAGAAGGGTCGAGTTAGGGCAGCTGGACTTGTTTTGTGATCTTGAAGACGTTTCGCCTCTCATCCAAGGGGCTTCTTCAGTTCTAAAAACACCTGGGACTCTTCAGTTCTAAAAACCGGTTGGAGAGTCCCAGGTATTTAAATATTTAAATACCTGGAACTCTTCCTTTACAAATTACTTTCTTTAAATATTTAAATACCTGGGACTCTCCAATCGGTGGGAGGGGGGCATCGTGCTAAAGTCCTGCGGCCTGGTACCACATGACCCACGGACTGGGGGTTGGGGACCACTGGTATACAGTATTTACAAAATATAATTACATTATTCTGTTTAGTGTGACAGAAAACTGAAAAGACAAAAAATGGTAGTGTTGATAGCAGCATCTTGGTTGAACATTGTTTGCAAAGGATGTGATGTGTATGGATTGGAAGTAATCTATCTACCTCTAAGTCATTTATTCTTTCTGTGCAGCCCGGTACCAAATGACCCACGGACCAGTACCCTTACGCAGCCCAGGGGTTGTGGACCAGTACTGCTGCAGCTGCTGATGATCAAAGGTTTGACCTTAGTTGCCATAGAGTGGCAAAGGTGTTGAGGCAACTGCAGCTCTCTGGTTCCTCTTCCTCCTCCCAGCAGCAGCAGCAGCAGCAGCCTGGCTGGACTATGTTGACCTCCTCTTGCTATCTTTGAGTAGAACACTGTGGTCCCCATGAAATACAATGATCAATCAGGCGAACAAGGTCTTAGGTTTTAGTGACAGGCATTCCGGTTGCACATAAAACCAAATTATTTCTAACTGTTCTTTCTTTATCTTAAACACAAATAACACAAATCTGGGCCGTGGGAGGGGATCAGCCCCACAGACTGGCTTCACTTGCCCCTGCTGCGGTTGCCTTGGTGAGTCAATTCCAAAAGTCAAGAGTGCCGTCTGGTGGTCCGCCAAATACAACAAGAACAACAACAAAACACATAAGTTCACAAAACCATGAAACAAGCGCCGGCTTGGTCACAACACACACCAACTAGAACCTTCCAACAAGTGGTTTCTGTTTGACCTCCTGATCTTGCCGTTGCTCACCTCAGCTGCCAGCAGCAGCAGCAGCAGCAGCAGCAGCAGCAGCAGCAGCAGCTTGGCTGAGTTGACAGAGCGCCCCCTCCAGTTCTCAACAGGAGTCTGGATTCTGTAATGGGAAAATTGTACCGAAAGGCCTTAAGCCTGCCTCGTGACTTCTCTGCACATGCTTTGGAGTGTTTTTTCATATCTGTCTGGTTTCTGTTAAACTTTCGACTTCTTGCCCTGCCAGTTGACCTGGGGAAGTGAGCATGCACTCTGCATGAACTCTTTATCCTGTTCCTGTTCATACTGCCTTATATGTACATCACATGTGTTTATGTCATCATAAATGTCCATTTTTCGTCTGTGGCTAAAGGGCAACGAAGGTACTTTGTTCTGTTAACCTGTCCACGGGTGTCTGGGTGGCCAGAGGATGCAGATACCCGTCTAGCGCCACTTCTGTAAACGGTTCAACCTATATAAGATGTACAAGTTTGTTCCTTCTTTGCAAGATCATGCAGACACTTGTTGTGTGTGTGCTTGCCCCGAGCTCCGTAATAAAAACCCAAAAGACCTTTGCGTCTCCTCGTTGATCTTTAGTATTTTTTCCACAACAATTCTCAACAGCCTTTTTTAAACTTTGTCAGCTTTGAAACACTTTTCTCTCTCTTTCTCTGTCTCACTCGCTGTCTCTCTTTCTCCACAAAGAATATGATTCATCAGTTGATAT
Organism: Thamnaconus septentrionalis; assembly: GCA_009823395.1. Lineage (NCBI taxonomy): Eukaryota > Metazoa > Chordata > Actinopteri > Tetraodontiformes > Monacanthidae > Thamnaconus > Thamnaconus septentrionalis. The sequence goes on along the minus strand of CM020513.1, from coordinate 7,312,686 downwards.
TTATTTAAAGATGGGGTGGGTTTCAACATGTGCTGGCAGTGATGTCACAAAGGAGGGGACATGAGAGGGTCTGATGTCCTCTTGCTCCTCCACTGCTGCTCTGCCTCTCATATTCTCTGGTGTGTTTCCTGAGGACCTTCAGCTGTAGCAGCAGCAGGACACTGAGGAACTTCTGCCAGGAGATGCCCCACCCTCTACTCCTCCTCCTCTGCCCCCTTTTCCTCCTCCCTGTTCCCTTTCTCCTCTTCCTCCTCCTCCTCCCCCTCCTTCTGGATGCAGTGCAGTGAGAGGCTCCGTCCCACCGAGTGTCTCTCCTCTCTGGACCCTCATGCTGCTGCTCCGGTGGATCGCTCTGCTGCTGCTGCTGCTGTTCCACAGCCTCCTCATCCAAGGTACCGTGTGTGTGTGTGTGTGTGTGTGTGTGTGTGTGTGTGTGTGTGTGAGAGAGAGAGAGAGAGAGAGAGAGAGAGAGGAAGTGAGCAAATTAGTTTTTTTGTGTGATTTCTTAGAAAATAGATCTGATAGTTATTACTCATTTATACACTTTCTAATCGATTCATTTTTACTTCTTGTTTTTATATTATATTATATTATTCTCCAGCCCATGGAGCGGAGGACAGTCATGCTGTTGGAAATTAATAGATGACTGATGACCTACACTTCCTTCCCTTTGTTGACTGCAAACACAAATTCTTGTTAAGATCAATTATTGAAAATCTGGTTTCAACTCCTGTCCACCAGTGATGCAGAAAGTAGGAATAATGAATACTGTGTAAATATGTGTGGTTCATGTTGTCACCTCTGGATTGAGAAGTTTTACATTTCTGAATGGTGATGATGAACCTCTTACATTCTCTCAGAAGCAGACTGAGATGTTCCTCAGGGCAGTTTTCACATCCGTCTGTGGAAAAAGCTGAGCCTTGTTCACTTCACACTTGACATTTGTCTGATGGTTGTGTTGTGGGAGGAGCCACAGCACACTTTGTCTTTGACAAAGGCTTCTAGGGTTCAGGGTCAGGGTTCCAGCCACAGCCATGAGACCTCTGACTATTGGTCACATGACCCTGGTGTCCTTCAGGTCAGCTGGTAGCAGGGACGTGTGAGATTGTGGCCCTGGACCGGGACAGCAGCCGGCCCCAGAGGACGGTGGCCTGGCAGACGGCTCGCTGCGCCTGCAGGAAGGGCCAGATCGCCGGGACCAGCCGGGCCCGGCCGACCTGCGTGGACGGTAAGGGATCAGCTATTCGGACTTGTGGAGCCCAGGAGGTCTCGGGTCCAGAAGTACCAGCAGTTCAGTTTTTTTTTCTTTTTCTTTTTTATACACAGTGATACTTGAGACTCAGTTAGTCTCAAGCTAAAGCTAAAGAGTTTTGTTTCACTGTTGCTTTCTTTGAATACACGTGAAACTACCTGGGTTGTCGTGCAATCTTGCGATCCTTGTGTGAACGGATCTAGCAAGACGCCCCGCGCGGAAACGTCATTGAATCTAAAGTCAATTCAACTTGGTCCTAATATTAATCATAATATCAATCTTAATCTTGGTTGTAATCTCAATCCTAACCTCATCCATAATCTTAATCTTTTTTCTCCCATTCTAGATTATCTAGATCTAGGATTTTTAAAACTCATCAACAAGGGCATCTCTTCCATTTACACAGTGGCCCCAGTCGGCCTGGTGTGGGACAGCCAAACTCATACAGTAGCATGTGGGGTCAGTGTGGGGCGTTATTCACCGTGACAGGTGGATGACTGAAGGACACGCCCACCTCTCACCTGTCTCTCTTCCTGTCTCTCTTCTGTGTCGCCCCCACCCCAGTGCTGATCGTTCAGTCACGACAGTGGTGTGATATGACTCCGTGTTTGGAGGGCGAAGGCTGCCACCTGCTGGTCAACCACTCAGGCTGGACCTGCACGCACCGGGGGGGCCGGGTCAAGACCACCACGGTGAGGGAGCAGTTGGCCGGGCGAGCATTAGCTTCTGTGTTAGCATGTGGTCGGTACAAACCAATCAGTGTCACAGCCAGGGCATAGTTAGCTTAGAACAGAGACAGAAAAAAGGCTAGCCAGGCTAATTTCACAATAGATACTTAGGTTAAGCTAAACCTAACATTTTAAGTCATGCTCCATCCAGTAATGTGAATCGGACAAGGTTTGAATCACACTGCGGCCAGCCACAAGGGGGACCTGAAAATGTGGAAATGTCAAACTGCATTTCCCATCAGCCCAGTGTGTCCCAGTTTTTTACCTCTCTGGTCTCTGATTGGCTAAGATTCTCTCTGTGTTTCTGTCCTTGAGGTCACCTGACAGCAGTGGCAAATGAAAAACTCTTCTGCTCCGTATTGGGGGCGGAGTTTGATGCTACGGATGGCCTGGCGCTCAGGACTTCCTGCTACCTGTTCTGTCCATGAAGGAAGCCCCGCACCCCAAGTACTGACTGGGAGAGAGAGGGTGGAGCGACAGTGATCTAGCGGAACCTCCAAGTGTGAGGTCGTTAAAGGGCCGTGGCCTACTAGTGGCCAGCCAATGGGCTTTGGACTGTGGGAGACACAAGAAACCTCAAGAGGAAGTGAGCGGAGTAGGTCCGGGTGAGGACAGAGGGCGCTGCTGAGGCATGAAGCAGACAGTTGTCATGGTAACAAGACAAACTCCATCGAATGGAATCAGCTCATCTCTGAACCGCAGCAAACAGCACCATTATTAGCACCGCCTTCTCCCCATCGCCTCCATCCCTACCTGCTGACAGGAAGTTAGCTTTAGTCAGCTGGCTGGTCTGAGGTCACATGTTTTACATCAACAAGTGTTGTGAATCGGAATCAAAGTTTCCTCCTCAGCGACACCTAGTGGCATAAAATATTCCAAACCTTGGCAGCAGGAATGTTCTGGGTTTGAAGTTACGTGATCACAACTGTCTGCAGCGCCAGCATTGGCCTCCCAGGAAACGCCTGCATGGAGAGAGCTGCACTTCCTGTCAGTAACGGGGAATTTTCACTGAAACGAAACAAGAGCAGCAAAGATTTAAGGATTTAATTTTGTTTATTTATAAACACGACAAACATGAATTTGACCATAGCTTTCTCTGGAATATGATTTTAATGTATTTCTGTTTTCAGTGACCTTATCTGAATCTTTTTTGTCATGTTTTTATTAGTCAATTTATTATTTATTAGTTTTTATCCTTGATTCTCTTTTCTGTTCTGAAAAGGTGTTTTGTTTATGATAATTATTTATTTTGTTTACACAAAAATCCAGGTCTTCACTCTGAAAAAATTAATTTGAAGCTTTAGAGTGAAATAAGAGCAGTATTCATAAATTACTCATTTAAAAGTATAAATACTTAACGGAATTATATTTATATTTTTCTCTCTCAAAGCTTCACCGAATGAAACCGATTTCTGTGAAAATGACGTTTCACTAAATGAAACGCAGCGAGTGTCGCTGCTGGTCTTCTGAGTCTCGTTAAAACTCAAAACTCACAGCTGTGTTCAACACCTCTAGTGGTAAACGGTGGTATTACAAGACACTTTCTGTAGCTAACAGTTCAACGTGTCTCTTTTATATTTTAACGTTTAGATTACTTCAAAAGATGTTTTCAGCACAACAACAACAACAACAAGATTTTAAGATTTTAAATTATAAATCATTCAATGGTTTGTACTGTGCTTAATTAAAAAAGGAAAAGCATCAGACTGGCCGCCGCTACGTTGCAGCAAGAGTTTTTTGGTTTCACTGACGATCAGGAAAAGTTTTGTGGGACCAGACGGTTCGTCCGGTGGCGCCGGCAAAACGCCACCGTCTGAAGCTCAGAAAAGAAAGAAAAGTGATGTCTGTTGGTGAAGCCAAAAATCCACGTTTCTTTCATCGAGTCGCCTCATTATTCCTCCGGAGGTCCAATTAGCCGGCGGTGGCCGGACATGAAGCAAATGTTTGGTTGAGCGCTAAGCCAAGCTAACGGCCGCCGCCGCCACGCTGGGCAGGAAAAACTGTAAAAATACACCTTCAGATTCGACACAAAGAGACACGCCTGCGTGCAATTCAAAGCGGAAGTTTTTCTTATTATCTTATCTGGCTAAAACTTTAGTTCCAACAGTGGCACACGGACGTAACACTTTCCAAAAATACACAAACCTGGACGGACATGCTAAAGGCAACACGGCGGCTCTTATTTTAGCCAGCGACAGAATTCGCTTCAGTAGTTTTCAGCACAGATGGCGGAAGAACAATAAGACTTTCATATGGTTTATGCAATGGGACAAGTTAAGGTTCCCTCCAGTGCTTGTAGGCTAGCAGGAAACGCAAAGAATTGAAGACCTGAATTAAAAAAAGGACCAAAGAAACACGCAAAGAGGCGCTAACGAAAACAGCACTGATAAGGATTTTGTTGAGAGTCCTTTAGTCCTGTATTGGCTAGCTAGCTTGGTGTTGCGCAGGCTGCTACTAGCCTGATGAAGCAGTGAACTGAGAGTCTGTGGCCTAAGAACTTCTGTTTTGTTTGGAGTATTTGCAACGCTTTTCTCTTGCTGTTGGGTTTTATGGGGCGCCGTTTATTTCGTACTTGCAGTGGAGAAAACGATTGGGACTGTCCTCAACATCAACACGTTTTTTGGGGGTTTTTGATAACGCGCAACTCCACAGGTGAGAAGAGGAAAAAGGAAACGGCTTAATGTGAAATTACGGAAGCGCATTGCTGCCACACTAAACGTTAAAACGTGAAACTGTCACGTTTTACGTAAAAATGTTCACGTTTTAACGTGATACTTTCACATTAAAACGTGATAATTTTCGCGTTTTTACGTGATAATGTTCACATAATTTCATAATGAATCTAAACTAAATGGAGTGAGGCAAATGGTGGCACCATGTCTCGTCTGCATGAGTTGATTAAACTGTATTTTAAACTTGGTTTGAGGCATGGTGAGATCTACAATTTATTAAGCACCATCGCTGAAATTAACATAAGTTTGCGTACTTTGAGGAGGATTTTGAGATGTATGTGTTGGAGCTCGCAGCTCGTCCATAGTTGGAGGGTAATACTTGATACCGTTTCTTTCTTTAATAACTTTTCTTTATTATATATATCACATGAAAACTTTCGTGGACAGAGCTCTTCTTTCACGGTATCGAAACATCCCATAATACAACAGAGAGCAACAAAACGCGCTCATACACCTTCTTGGCGTTAGTGGATCATGTGACCCCCACTGGCTGATTAACTTCAAAATAAAATGATAAAACAAAATAACATGAGAACACACAAAATCCAGCAGTATGGGATTGTATCGTAGGAAGAATGAATCCGACCTGATTGAAGTCGCGTCGTTTTCTCATTGGAGGGGCACGGAAGGCTCCATGGGTACAAGTTCCACCATCTCAACTGCATCCTACTTTTCACGTTATAGCTTGAAAATTATCACGTAAAAACGTGAAACTATGACGTTATAACGTAAAACTTTTCACGTAAAACGTGAAAGTATCACGTTATAACGTGAAACTATGACGTTATAACGTAAAAATTTTCATGTAAAACGTGAAAGTATCACGTGATAACGTGAAACTATCGCGTTATCACGCGATACTGAGCCCTGTTTTTTTTTTTTTCTAGGGTGGCAGCAATACGCTTCCGTATGAAATATAACAACATGACTCAAAGGCGCTGTTACCTCAGAGCGGCTCGGAGTCGTGAACCCACTCGGAACTACAACACACTAACCTGTCAAAAAAAAGGAGTCGGTTGGTAACCAGCGGCACAGAAAACAATCAACGAGTTCTGAAAGTTTTTCAGTTTAAAAGAAGAAAAGAAAATAACTGAAAATCAAGTGTTTAATATTAAAATAAAGTTTTTCAGCAAAGCCTTTGTTTGTTGTTCCTTTTTTTAAATTCATACATCCTGGGTTAGGTTTAATATTTCGATTTTCTTTTGTTTCACCTTTTGGGTGCTATTTATGAAGGTTTAAACCGGAACCCACGTGACGTTATTAGTTCGTCCCTGCCTTGTCTTGACAACATCTTGTTGGAAATAAAGTTAGTTTAAACAATACATACATATAGCCATAGATATCTACAAAAGGCTAGATGTCTCACGGCGCAGAATCGAACGTCCGCACTGGCCGCCATCTTTCCACAGCCAGGCAGTCACGGTCTGATGCATTGAATGTGAGGGAACGTGAGTGATGTGAACAAACATCAACACTCGGAAAACTTGACGGATTTGCACACGGTTTGCTTTCTTACAAACGTTCATAACGTAGCAATAATTCTGGATGGTTGAACATGTTGAGAGTGCAGCTTTCGTTTAGAAAAAAAACAACATAATGGTGCTAAGGCAGCCTATCTGCACAAGTTAATATGACTGAGACCACTAAGATTTTCAGTTCTTCAGTTAAGTTAAGCCAACAGCTATTTCAGGGCAAACTAGTATTTTGTTCACATACAATATTTGTGGTGTCGGTTGTGGTTATTCGCTGAGGTGCGTTTCCTATAACGTTGCAAACCAAGCTAATGCAACTTAGCCTACATCCATTGCTGCTGCATGAATGCAGTCTCATCAGTCCATGCAGCAGAGACACAGTGATCAATGAACTAGAGCTGCTGATATCTCATCCCCCACCTGTTTGATTCAGAGTCTAACGGTGACAACCTGAGATTACAGTCCGTCTTTTTTGTTGTTGTGATAAAAGGGATTAGGATTGGTAGCTGTAAATAAAACAAGCAATTTGACATATGGAGAGACAGAATAGCTTTTCTTTTCAATATAATTTAACTTCATTCGCAAATGATTTACAATTGGATTGCTTTGTGACAGCACCATGTTGTGATTTCTACAGGAAATCGGTGACTGTGAAAATGCAGAACTTCTGTGCCGCTTATGGGTGCAGCAATCGTCGCTGTCCACAAACAAAAGCTCGTAGGATCACATTTCATCTGTAAGATATTGTTGGAGCTGTTTGATTAATTTTACGATGTTAGTGCCGTTTAGTTTAGTTTAGCGTTTAGCATATACGTTTTTATTAAATATGGGTGTATGCCAGCGTGTGTGCATGTTTTTGCTATTTTCACATGAAAGCCTATGGTTATAAATTATTAATAAGTATGCAGCATCATAACTATGTTTATAACAAACCAAACCGCTCGAAAATCGGTTGAAAATAGAGCAATTTAGGGCTATTTAAAAGAACATGCACGATAAGAATACATAGTTATGAGTGAGAGAGGCGGAGCGAGGTGACTGTGGCAAGATGGCCGCCAGTGCGGACGTTCCATTCCATTGGCCAGCGGCGCGGATAAGACATCTAGCCTTCTGTAGATGTCTATGCATATAGCTGTATTTGACTTGAGTGACGTCATCGCAGTTGAAGAACTGACCTGCCACTCCTCCTCCCTCCGCGGGGATCACGACAGGTTCCTCCGACTTCTTCAGGAAATCCCTTCAGATTTTGTGTTGATCACGACAGGAAATCATGAGGTCGTGTTTAACTCATGATTAAAATAAAATAAAATAAAATTTGCAGCAATGCGTTTCGGTAGTTTTTTCACTGTTAGCTTGGTGTTTTAATACCTTCTCGTCTTCATGTTTTCAGACCGTGAGATAATTACGTACTGACACCCAGTTGTTTAACTAAAAGACTTGATACCTCAGCGATCCATAAACACTCTTATACTGTAGTTATTTGTGTGACAGGATGAGTCACGCGGTCAACACCTGCACCTCCGATGCTTCACAATCCTGCAAATTTATTTATCTTCATGTTTTTGGCATTTTCGGACTTTGGAACGCGCCGACTCACACCAGGCAAAACAAAACAAACCCGCACACCACCACCCTCTTGTGGTGACAGCAGCAAAGCGCAGCGATGTATTGTTCGCCTTTTCCCGGTCACACGATCGATCACGATTCATTCGTATGCAACTTCCTCAAGCCCTGATTTAAGTTTAACGTTTTTTTTTTTTTTTTTAACTTCATCTTTAATTTAACTAAAGTTAAATGAAACTTATTTTGTCCTGTACTGTTTCACGAGAAGTTCTTCACTTTGCTGTGAAGTGATGCAGCGGCCGTGTGGACCAATCAAACAGGAGCCACTCCGTGATTCAATAACATATTTTAATTTCTCAGTGTTTTTTTTTTGTATAAAAGCCCACCGGCCGACCGCGACCCGGTTTCCTCCCGTTGGCTAATATATGTGTTTAAATCCCAGAGCTAAAAGTACCAAATCTATTTACACACAACGTCCACACAGGAAGTCTACACACGCTACAAACAAACAAACAAAACAGCTGGGCGCTCTCGCTAATGCAAGTCAGACTGAAACATCCGTGGAAGAAAAAAAACAAAACAAAAAACAAAACAAAACACCTCACCAGCACCAGAAGGGGGCGGAGCCCCCTCCACACACCTGGCCTGAATCCACTTCCTCACCGTAAACATGAAACGAGTGGAAAAAAAAACAAACAAACTCCAAGTGGGATTTTTGGTTTTCAATGTGAGCGACGACGACGACGTCATCAGGCCTTTCAGACGGTCCAAGAGCTTCATATAGACTTTATATAAATATGTACAAACCGAGAAAAACAAGTTCAGCAAAAACATGAAGGTAAAAAAAACAAAAGACAGACACACACAGATTAATGCCGATGACAATGTGACAACTTAATAACTTACAAAACAGTAAAAAAAAAAAAAAAAAAAGATAAAAATGTTTTACAGTAAGTTTGTTTCTCTCCGTAGAGATAAATAGCACCAGCACCGGCGGTGGCGGCAAGAAGGAGGAGGAAGATAAGGAGAAGGGGTGGGGCTCACTTAGTGTCAGGTTTGTCTGGCGGCAAAGGTCAGAGGTCAAACTCTGACACATTCAACAGCCTCCTCCCACAGCAAACCGACCGACCGACCAACCGACCGACCGACCCGTCCCCCGTCGTTGCATAGCTCGTTGACAAAACAAGGGGGCGGAGCTCCAGTTAGCAGGAAGTGGTAAACACCGAAACAGAAGGCTGGAGGGGAGAAATGCATGATGGGAGTTGGCCGGTCCACCGAGCAGCAGCAGCAGCAGCAGCAGCAGCAGCAGGGTCCCCTCCTGGTCTGAGTCTAGGAGGCCATGGCCTGGGAGGGGGGGAGAGGTGGACACCTGTCAGTCAAACCCCGCAGGCTCCGCCCACTTATCCAGCATTCATTCATTCATCCAGTCAGCTGCGGGACGCTACGATGACATCACAACCACGGCGCCCTATCAAAATAGACCACAGAGGAAGAAGAAGAAGAAACATCAGGGCTATGGTGCCCTCCGGTGGTCACAGTGTGCGAAGCGGTTGCCATGTCCAAAACTGTAAACCCACATTCACACCATCAGTTGGTCTCACCAGCTGCGTCTGCTGCCGGAGCAGCGGCCGGGGGAGGGTCTCTCTGCGGACCTGGGCGGCGGCCTCGGCCCTCCGGCTCTGCGAGCGGCTGGCGGCCACCGGGGAGGCTCCGCCCCTTTGCGGTGACACGTCGTCGGCCGCCGTCTGAGGTTCAGAATCTGCCGGAAGGAGAGGGGCGGGGGGCAGAGACGGAGTGAGTCAGCTCACGGGAAGGAGAGGAAGAAAACCTCGAGGTCGGTTCAGCCGACTCACCGGAGGAGGAGCTCCTCCTGCAGGGGGCGCCGTTCTCCACGCCGCTCACTCTGTCGTCCACGGTGCTGCGGCGGGCCGGCGCCGGCCGTCCCTTCCCGCTCCTTGGCAACGCGGCGCCGCTGCAACAGACAGACAACGTTGAGGGGCGGCTCCCCAGGCCTAGCGGGGGCGCTGTGCGCGAAAGCAAGAGACTCACTGGGCGCCGCCCAGCACGCCGCCGTTGCCGGAGGAGGACGAGGACGAGATGCTGGACTCGGAGGCGCAGCGGCGGCGAGGCTCAGGGGGACGCTGAGACCCTGCTTCCCCCTCCAGGCCGTTGGTCAGTCCTGCAGGGAGACAGGGAGGAGCCGTCAGGCCTGGGTTACTACTGGCTCCGCCCCCTCACGTCACCACGCCTCCTCTTGGAAACCGCTCAGGGGTGAAGAATTTCACATTGAAAAACATCAATCTGATGCATTTTGATAGAAAAATCAAGCAGAAATACAAGACAGTATGAATGCATCATATAGTGTCAATCTGTGCATGGTCACACACACACACACACACACACACACACACACACACACACACACACACACACACACACACATAGTATGAAATTATATGTATTTATATGACAAAAAAGGCCCTTCATTAATATTTATGTGCTCTCGCGCTTATAGAATTAATGTTTGGATTGAACTCAAGGCCCCGCCCCCAACATTTTCTCATTGGATTTAGCTGATTGACATCGCTCACCCATTTGCTTTTAAAAAAAAAGACTTCATGCTGAGTGCGAATGAGGTTTTTTTTTTTCGCGGCCCGTCATCGCTACCTGTGTCGAGGCGCTTGACTGGCGACTCCTCCCCCTCGCCCTCCTTGCCGCCGGCGCTGCTCCTCCGCCTCTTCCTGGGCAGCAGCAGTGTCTCCAGGCGAGGGATGACCACCGACAGGAAGGTCTTGGCGCCCAGCGGCGGCGACGCCCCGTCGGGGCTCCGGGGGGCCTTCTGCGGGCTGGCACTTTTGGATTTACGGAAGAAGTTGTTGGTTCGACGGCCGCAGGCGGCGGCGGCTGCAGGCGCAGCGCCAGCGGCGGCGGCGTCTTCTTCGGGGTGGAGCTCTCCGTTGACGAGCGGCGCGGTGGGGCGTGTCCGTCGTCGGGAGGCGGGCGGGCACTGAGGTAGAGACGTCGGCGTGGAGCTCGGCGGGAGAGTGGGCGGGGCTGGGCGCGGGCGGGGGCGGGCGGCGGCGCCTCCTCCGGCTGGGACGGGGGCAGGGGGGCGGGCGGCGGCGGCGTGGCGGGGCTCAGCGGGGGCTCGGGCGATGGGAGGGGCTTCCTGAGGCCCACCTGGCTGCGGACCTCCAGGATGGTCTTCTTCAGCAGCTTCAGCCTCCTGCTGCGGGACGGGCTGTGCTTCATGGCGGCGCTCAGGTCCAGCTTCTCCAGCAGCTCCGTCAGCTGCTCCTCCGGCGGCGTCCGCTCCCGGTAGGCGGGGCTCAGCAGGCGGTCCACTGGGGGGAGAGGGGTTGGGGCGACACGGTGCCGTTAGGACAGGGGTGTCAAACTCACAACACACAGTGGGGCAGAAATTTAAGCCTTGGACAAAATCTTCCTCCACATATTACAGTGAACCTTCTCATATGGACCCGAACTAGTTTTGTTTCAACAATGAAGAACGACTACGGAAGCAAAGCTTAATACTATACAATAATTGCACGCATGCAAAATCAAATTTGATTTCAAAAAAAAAAAAAAAAACTCATCAAAATAAATAAAATGTCAATAAAAATTGTGTGGCTATTTTTTATTTGCAGCCTTTCAATTTACATTTCTACAGTAGCCTTTTCCCAATATCTTTCAATGAATGTCTTGTCCTGATTGAGGCACCAAAATACCAGCAGAGCATTCTGGGATTTGTAGTACTAGCGGTACATGTGCTGTATAACACCGGCGGGCCAACTCTAGTAGTGATTTTGTATTGGCCTTGCGGGCCAAATACAGTCATAATGCGGGCCACACTTGGCCCACGGGCCAGAGTCGGACACCTGGCCTGCAAGGAGGTCAAAGGAGGGACGCTGGTCATGTGACTTACCATCTTCCCAGCAGAAGGAGGCGGGCGCGCGCGCCGCGCCTCGGTCAGGTGCAGCCCGCCGGGCAGGTCGAAGCCGATCCGGGCGGCCTCGCGCGGCGCTCCCGCCGCAGCACGGCGCCGCCGTGGTCCTGCATGCGCTGCGCCGCCTTGTAGAAGAAGGTGTCCCTGGCGTTGTAGTGCATGCAGTTGGAGATGACCAGGTCGAAGTCGGCCTCCAGGTCGTCCAGGCTGCGGTAGGCGTGGCCGTCGATGCGCTTCCTCATGGTGGAGAAGTCCATGGGATGCTTGATGTGGTCCAGGTAGTCGGGGACCTGCAGGGGGTGGGGGGCGACGGAGAGACGGTCAGGGCTCGGGGGTCAGGCGCCGACCCAGGTGCAGAATCTAAAATCTGAATTTTTTCCAACCATTGTTGATCATTGAGAGCTCATTAACGTCATAATGCATCATTAACAATGATACATAACTCGAGCCTAACTGAGAAAATGTGTTATTTCAGGAGAGAGTAGCAACATGACAAGCATGAGTGACAACCACAGCACCACCTAGTGGTGAGAACAGGGTGCGCAGGGACAACAGCTGCACTTTAGACTGCACTGTGTTGCCTGTCACATGACACGTCCTTCTAATGACCAGCCAGGTCACGTGACTGGTAGGAAACAAATACGTGCGGTCACGTTACGCATGTGACGGTGCAGATGAGGTCGCGTGACGGTGCCGGTGCCAGGCCCACCTCCTTGCTGCTGACTGGCTGGGCGAAGATGTTGTACTTGTCCTTCTCCTGCAGCTGAGCCAGGACGGCTCGGAGGAGGATGTTGAAGGGGGTCAGCTGGAGCTCCAGCGCCAACTGCTGCTGCTTCATCTGAGCAGGGAGCACACACACACACACACTCAGTTTCTCTCTCACTCTCACACGCAGTCACACCATCTCACACTATCATGCACTCCAGGAGGACCACTCTACCTCCTCTCTCTTCAGCTTCTCCCGCTTCCTGATGAGCTCCAGCAGGAGGCGCGCTCGCTCCAGGTCGTGGCGGAGGCGGTGCCACTCCTTCAGCTGCTCCTTCAGAGCCTGGCTGGTCTCCACCCGCTGCTGCTGCAGACAGACAGGCAGGCAGGCAGACAGTCAGACAGACGGGCGGGGGTCAGCCCTCCTGGCAGGAAGTGGCTCTGCTCTGCTCACCGTCTGATTGGCCCTGGGGGTCGGGGGGCTGGCCTGCAGCCGCCGGATGAGCGGCAGGTTGTTCCTGGAGCGTCTCTTCTGCACCCAGTAGCTGAGGACCCGCTCCACGAAGGGCCTCTTCCTCTGGACGGCCACCAGGTTCAGGATGGTCTCCAGGCTGAGGGAGGAGATGGGGGGGGACAGGGAGCTGAAGAAACACTCTGGAGGGCTGCGATCGGGTGGGTGGGTCGGGGTGGGGACCCTACCTGGAGGCGGTGATGCTGGGCCCGGGGTCGCTGGGGTTCTCGGGTTCCGGCGGCTCCGCCTCAGGCTCCGCCCTCTTGCTCTTCTTCCTGTGCCAGCCCTTGGCCCGGGCCTTGCCCCTCTTCTCCGCCCTCTTGTGGCCGTTCTTGGGGTGCGGCTCCTCGTAGATGTTGAGCGGGCGGCGGTCGCAGCCGGCGGGCGTGTGGCTGCAGCAGTAGGCCGTCTTCTTGACGGAGAAGGTGGCGGCGCCCGACTCCTTGACGGGCTCCATCCTCATGTAGAGGCCGGCCTTCTGGGCGCAGCTGACGTGGAAGGCGGCGTAGCAGTTGAGGCGGTCGCACTGGATGCAGGCGCCCGCCCCCTTCTCCTTGCACAGGTAGCAGGTGAGGCGCCAGCGGGCCGGCGGGATGTTGCGCACGCCGTCGATGGGCTCGATGAAGACCGTGTCGGAGAAGCCCACCTCGGGCACCCAGAGGGCGCACGCCACGTGGCCCCAGCGCCCGTCGTCCGTCCTCTTCAGCGCGCCGCCCCGGTTGGGGCAGAAGACGCACTCGGCCGGCAGCGAGGGGCACTGCAGGCAGTGGCGGCACAGCCACTGGCCCTCGGGCACGTAAGGCACGCCGTAGCACTCCTGGTGCACGGCGATGTTGCACGCGTCGCAGAAGAGGATGACGTTGCTGTCGGCGCCGTCGCCGTCGGCACACACGCAGCACACGGCGTCCTCGTCCACCGGGGGCCGCGTGTCGCCCTGGCCCCGCGTGGCGGCGTGCGACTCCTTCTCGAAGCGGTCCATGAGGAACTCGAAGAGGTTGTGCGACACCTGGCTGACGCCCTCGCTCCGCCGCTTGTCGTTGACCAGCTCCAGCCAGGCGTAGTCCTCCTCGTCCATGTCATACTCCACCTCCTCGTCCAGCTCCTCTGCCGTCCTCTCCGTGTACTTGTAGTACGTCGCCGGCCTCCTGGGCACCACGGGCAGGTTGTACTCCACCGTCCTGACCTTGGGCTCCAGCAGGCCGGTGCCGGTGGCGGTGCCGGCACCACCACCACCACCGCTGCCGCCGCCGCCGCCGCCGCCGCCGCCGCCACCGTGCGGGCCGACGGCGCCCTGAGATGCGACGAGCGCTGCGTTCTTCTTCTGCCGGTTGTTCTTGAGACGCACCGAGCGCACCAGGACCTGCTGAGGCTTCTCGTGGTTCTCCTTGTTGCTGTTGCACTCCAGGATCTCCTGCGCCGTGGGGTCGTCGTCGGCGATCACGTCCAGCTTGTCGTAGATGCTGATGCGGTGCACGCGGCCGTCCACCTCCAGCTCCACCATCCGCTGCGCCTGCGCGTACGTCAGCGTCTCGCGGTTGGGCGACGGCTTGATGGGGGACGAGTCCCTCTTGAGCGCCGCCGGCCGCTGCTGCCGACTCTTCTTCTTCATCCTGAAGCCAATTGGACCCTGAGAGTCACAACAAAGAGGCGTGAGATGGGACGGTGGCGACTTGAACTGATCTGAAGTGGCAAAACAACTGGAACGCCGCTCTCGAAACCCTGCCGCTGCCTGCAGGAGCACTGAAACTTCCTTAAACTGAAGGTCCTTGACAAACCTCATCAGGCCCGAGTCTCATGGTCAGAATCTCAGCGCCAGGGTTTCAGGGTCAGCATCTGGATCTCAAGAGTCCGGACCAGGATCTCAGGGTCTGGGTCTTAAGATCTGCACCACAACACCAGTCAACAAACTCCAGAGTGAACACTCAGGAATCAGCTCCAGCCGACCAGCTACTGAAGCTAACTGGCTAACAGCTGCCCTTGCTCAACTGAAGCACGCCTGGAAATTAAGCATCGTAGCAATAACATATCACTGACGGAGGGGTGGGGGAACTCAGAATTCCAGCTGGACCGGCCGTGGTTTCCTGCTGCGCCCTCTCTCGGCGTCCAACCGGGAGCTTTAAACTTCCTTTTAAACGTCGCCATGTTTTCTCAATAGTGACATTCCAACCCTGCTGCTGCTGCTGCTGCTGCTGCTGCTGTGACCGACCGTGTTGACGGCTGAAAACAAGCTGCTGTGTTTGGGTTCTCCTCGGTCTAAGTGCTCAGATTCTGACCGACCGTGGCAGCAGACAAGACGCCGCACCTCTTTTCAACCCGCGCGGTGATCAGAGATCAGCGGCAGGCAGCACACTTCCAAGCCGAAACCAGGAGCTGCTGCCTGTTCGAGACCTTCGGTCTCACAGCTTCAGCAGAAATCGCCCAGTTCCTGGGCTTAGCGGGGTGTGCTAGTCGGTGCTAATTTAGGCTGAGCCACACCGAAAACTACAACCGTTTGGTTTGAAAATCGCGACGACGCCCCGAAAGCATGAAAGGCGTCGGAGGTTTCTTGGAATTCCATAGAATGCACCGAGGTCACCGGATCAGGTGTTGGTCTCCATTCTCGCAGGTTTAAAGGCGTTAGGACACTTCGTCCACAAACCGAGCTAACGTTAGCCCACTAGCACTAGAGCGAGCGCTCCGGCTAGCACGGGGGGAGGAAACATGGCGATCAACACAACAAGAAACCTCCCCGAGTTCAAGGAGCGGTTTTTTTCTCGGATAGGTCGGGGCTGCTCTCCGGATCGGAAAGGTCCAGACTGCGGCGGTAGCGGGGTCGGTTCGAACCGGAGGACCCGGCTGAGGCTCAAACTTACCGCGGCGTTCTTCACCGAATCAACTTAGAAAAACAGCAGCAATGGCGGCGCGGCCTGCGGAGCAAAGCGACCCTTAAATCCACATCCAGTCCGCCCGGCCACCGGCGGCCACCGGCGGCTCGCACTCAACCGAGTTAACCGTGGAGGGAGGCGGCAGGTCTCCAGGGCGGCGGGCCGGTGCCGGAGCTCCGCTGATCCGGCTGGGAAAGGGCGATGGTCGACGACGACGACGCCGTTGAGACGCGGTTGGAAGCAGCCGAGCTCAGCAGCAGCTGCGAGAGCTCCTTCCCCCAACAACAATGCGGTTGGGAGAGAGGCGCTGCGTCGTGACGTCACCACGTCCCCCAACGGCAACCAGGAAGCAGCTCCGGTCTGGTCTGTGTGGTGTGTGGAGGTCTGGGCCTGACCAGCTCAAACCCTGTCCACCCATCTGTCTCCCTGCAGTGTGTGTGTGTGTGTGTGTGTGTGTGTGTGTGTGTGTGTGTGTGTGTGTGTGTGTGTGTGTGTGTGTGTGTGGGAAGGGGCGGGGGGTTCAAGCTGGGTGGGGGCGGGGTTTATGCCTGCCAGGCACGCTGACACACGGAGATCCAGGGCAGGGACTCGGACCCGTGACCTTCCTGCTGTGTCTCTTTGTCACACACTGGGTCAGATTTCAGAGACTTCAGCTCAGCGTTCTGGGTGAAGCTAAAGTCTACTGTATCCACACAGTCCAAGGCGTTTTAGACACACACACACACAAAAGCAAGCATACAGGTAAATGTTGGCGGCAGGTACAGAATTTGTATAAACACAAATCACGGTGAAAGTGTCAGTGAGCTAAACTCTTCATTTTCAAGAGGTCCAGATCCAACAGGTGGAAAAAACTTTCTGGGACAACAGAAGCTGAAGGGAGCAGCCTTAAACACTAGGTGGCAGCACAACGATGGGTTGCGCCTAAGAAAAATACAATCAATATTTTTTTTTTTTAACTTAAAAAAAGACCTTTATTGTTAAAATATGACCTGATAAGTGTCAGACATAAACCTTAAAAGAGAGCTAGTCAAGCCGAACAGGTGCTCCTGGCCAGTGTCTCCGCCCACTCCGGCTCTATCTGGTTTCCGGTGACTCCGCCTCCTCCCTGGACAGCAGGTTGTTTTTGCGGAGGTGGCAGGCCTGCTCGTAGGGGGGCCGTATTGGCGGCTGTGTGGGCGGAGTGTACTCATACTGCTTCCCGGCCTCCAGCTGAGGAGGAGAACAAGGGGAAAAAAATCATCAGTGATACTGAAGGTTTTGAAAGCAAACAAAGTTAAGATGGAAAACACAACAACAATGTTATTTTTTTAATTACTGTTTCTATTATCAACTGTTACTTTGTTATTATTTTTAAATTATTTTGACTGTAAATGTTCTCAGCGGCGCCACCTGCAGGGGGTACGTTCTGTCGGAGTCGAAGGCACTCAGGTCTCCACACGCCAGGAATGGAACGATGACCCGGTTCGGCCCCTCCAGCTGGTTAAAGTCCACATCTGGGTGGAACGACCACCAGAACCAGGAATCAGAACCAGGATTCAGAACCAGGAATCAGAACCGGCCTGGTCTCAGCAGCAGGTGGAGGACTAACGTTAGTTACCGTAGCAGTGATCCAGCAGGGGGTTGGACATGGTTGGGACGTAGCCTGGCGGTGGGGAGTAGTTCTGACACACCACAAAGGCTTCTGCACACACACACACACACACACACACACAGTTTTAAAGTGTTGGAGGAAATGATTTCAGATAATTGCACAGCGACCTCCCGTTCGATGTGTTAATCATGGAGGTGATGGTTGCCGTAGCAACACTCATTCTCTCTTACACACAAACACATACACAGATGATGGTTGCTGTAATGACACTCTCTCTCTCTCTCACACACACACACACACACACACACACACACACACACACACACACACACACACACACAGAGGACTGACCGATGCTGGAGTTGCGGCTGCTGCGTGGTTTGGCGCAGGTGACTCCAGAGAAGAAGATCTTCAGCTGAGAATACAGCAGAGTGACGTCTTTACCTCGGAAGATCTGACACAAACACACGGGACACGACGCAAAAATTAAAACCCAGTGACTCAAATTTCAGCGACCACACCTCAACATCCCAACTCTTCATCTTTTCAGTGAGCCACAAGTCAGGTGTGACTCACCTTGGCCACAAAGGTTCCTCCAGGCTTCAGGACGTGAGTCGTGATGTTCAGAGCCTGAGAGAGAAGCAGCCGTCAGCAGGACGACCCTAACACACACACACCACACACACACACACACACACACACACACACACACACACACACACACACACACACACACACACACTGTACTCACAGCCAATAGCAGCTGAGCCTGAATGTACTCGTCCACGTCGTGCAGCCCGGTGACTGTTGAGGCAGGAAACAGGAAGTGACATCGCTGCAAACAGGCCGAGCGCTAACAGACCGAGCGCTAACAGGAGGTGAGGTCTCACCGTCCGGAGCGCCGTCACAAACCACCAGGTCGGCCGGCCGTCCCTGGAAGTGGCGGATGATCTCCTCAGCGGTGGACACCTGGCGGGAAGAAGACCAGGGCGGGGTCACATGACGTGTCACATGACACGTGTCTTTCAGGAGGGCAAACGCGTCGGCCGGCCACCTTGGTGATGTCTCCCTGGATCTGAGTGACGCCCGGCAGAGGAGCCATGGCCTGCAGGTCCACCGCCACGATCTTCACCTCCTCGCCCGGCTCCGCCCCTTTCTCCTCCTCGCTCCGCCCCCTCGGAGCACAACAAAGGCAAACAGACGTGAAGCGAAGCACATGATCGACAGGTGTGACGTCATCAGGTTTAGCCGTGCAGGTGAACACGTGGTCGTGACAGCGAAGGAGGAGGTGGAGCATGATGATGAGGAGCAGGAGGAGAAGGTGGAGGAGGAGCAGCTCACCTGAGTTTGCGACTGAGCACCTGACTCCAGCTGCCAGGGGCAGCGCACAGGTCCACCGCTCTGCTCACACCTGGTACAGTGGCAGAGAGGAAGAACTCATTAAACAGGCACGGCTGAGAGAGAGAGGGAGCCAATAGGAGGCCATGGGTGGGGGGCGTGGCTAAGCGGCCGCGGTCACCTGCGAACAGGTTGAACTCCTGGTCGAGCTGTAGAAGCTTGAAAGCGCTGCGGGCCCTCCAGCCCTCCTCCTTGGCCAGCCGATAGTAGATGTCCCGCTTGTCTTTGGAGGAGCGGCCCATCCTGACTGCTGGGCGAGCGCGCGCGCGCGCGCACACACACACACACACACACACACACACACGCGCGCAAATGATTGTCTCAACAATTTTTAAACTTTGGTTATTCAGTTTTATTATCGACTTTTCATAGCGTTATGAATGTTTTATAACTTCTTAATCATGACTGTTGTTGTTGTTGTTGTTGTTGATGTTTCATGCAGGTTCAGCTGTTCATTTCACAAGGACACTTGGACACATCACATCATCATTGCTACTGAAGACTTGATCTAACGGATCCGGAAGTGGCCTGTATTCTGTGGACTTTCTGGAGCCTTCGACTCCGATACTATACTATTAACACTTTACGAAACATTTATCTGTACATTGATCTGCACATTTTGTTTCAATCCAGCGAGACGTACCGTGCCGTGTGTGCTGTTCCGGTGTTTTCGTGTCAAGGACCCCTCCTCTTCCGGGAGGTGTTCAAAGCGCGCCTGAACGAATGTGGCCAAACGAGATTTCAGCTACATCATGTATCTAAATTTTCTGACGTTATTCAGTTTTGTTGTGTAGCTGCAGAGACATTTAATTTCGCTTTCATGTGTACATTTATTTTTACAATTAAAATCCAAATTTGAGCCCTTACAATATAATACCAGACTTATTATGATTGATTAATATTGTTATAGATTAAAAATAGTGTTCCTGGGTTTCAATTCCATTTTTGCACAATGCACATTCAGTTAAATTAACATTAAATTAAATTCTCTGCGTGGGTAAAATTTCTTCCTCGTTTTAAAGTTTAAAGGTCCTCTTTAGTTTGAGGTAGGACGGAAAATTTCAAGTAGCTATCAGATCTCATCATGTCAAGAGTAGAATGAGGTTCTAATGTGAATCATCATCTTAGTGGTGAGGAACCAGAGCACAGATGTTAGAAATTTGCCACCAGGTGGAGCCCTTCGATAAAAGCTAGCTGAGAGGTCAATGACCAGGAGACAGAAACTCTGTAAATGGCGACATTTATTTCAGAATACAGTTTAGTGCGGTCCTGCGACCAATCACAGGATCTCTGTCAGGATGGGATGCAGCGTTGATTCTGGTTGGTCGGAGCTGGACAGTGGCCACGCCCACACCACTCAGAGAAGCACAGCAGAAGCCAAACCACGAGCTGCTTGCAAATGCCAGCTTGATTATTATTATTTGCTTATTTTTACTTTAAATTATTCTTCCTTAGGAGGAATTTTCAGTCACATTGCATAAAGGGGCAGTTCATGAACTGACGGACGGACGGAAAGTCAAAGCTGTGGTGATGACATGCGTTAGTCTGAGAAGCACGATTCCCCGCCCCCCGAAAAACAAGTCTTGTTGGAATAAAGAAATTAAAAATAAAAATAAAAAAACAGTCATGAATGTCTGGATGGAACTTCAGCTCCACAGTTCCAGACGTGAAGAAATGCTCACCAGACAAAAATGCACTGAAAAAATAAAAAGAACCATTATGGAAATTGTGCAAATAACTGGCTTTTTTATTTCTCTCTTTAAAAAAAAAAAAATGAAGCAAGGGAGTGAGACGCTGCTTTTTGGTCAAAGGATTCATGAGATTAAAAACACAACTAAACTACAACACATCAGGGAACTCAGAGGTACCAAAAGAAACCGGGATTGACGCCTGGAGAAGGTCCTGCAGGTCTGCCTCCCTGCCCACACCTGAGGCCAGATCCTGAGACCAGGTTCTGGGACCATGTCCTGGGGCCAGGTCCTGAGACTGGTCTGGTTCCAGAGCCTGAGACCAGAACCTGAGATCAGGTCCTGGGACCAGGCTGCTTCTCCTGCGGGGTCTCTGCACGGTGAAGTCTAGCGTTACAGGTGAACGGACGAGGTATTGCACAGGCTAATCAGACCAGGAGGAGGAAGAAGGCCAAACATAAATAAAGAGCCAGTTCATACAATATTTACAACAGAAGTTGAGACGCTGGAAGATTTTAGTGTCAGAGTTCAGTCTGGAGGACAGACGGTCTAGTCGTCCCACTCGTCGTCGTCTTCAAAGTCCTCCTCGTCCTCATCGTCCTCGTCTTCATCTGGAAAAGCAGCATATCTGTTAAAAAGCTGAACAACTTTAACAAGTTAAAAATTCTAAAAACAGGAAGTGAACCACCACCACAAAAAAAAAAAAAAACTCCCAGAAAACATCCAGAATCAGGTTGAACAAATTGAGGTTAGGCCGAGGTTAGTCTAACTGAAGTTGATCTGAGGTTGAACTGACTTCAGATATTTAAGTTTCCACTGATTGTCACATCTCTGAGGATGCGAAATTCGTCCTCCGCATTTGACTCATCCCCTGAAGGAAAGGTGGGCAGCAGCGGTGCCCCCTTTGGGAATCATTGAGTGATCCAACCCCCACAAGTCAAACCCCAAATAGTGAGTGCCAAGCAAGGAGGCAGCGGGTACCATTTCTTCGGTATGACCCGGCCCGGGACTAAACCCACAACTCTAACTCCTCCTGCTGTGACTTGCTGTCTTTCTATCAGATACTTTCTGATTTCTGCTCTTCAGCCTTTGAAGACTCTCCAGCTGGATACTGAGATGTTGGCTGTGGTCACCTGAGGAATGGATGGCTTTGCTCCTCTTCTGCATCACCTCCATCAGAGCGCCGACGATGCCGGCGGTCGGAGCAGGTGTTGGCGGTCCGGACTCTGGATGGTCTGACACCTGGAGACACACAAGCAGGTGTTGAGACCAGCTGATCCTGGTGGAGATCTCCACAACACAAAAACAACAACATAAAACAACAACAAGTCTTACAGTCTTGAGCTGGATCCCCTGTCGGATCTGGTCCAGCAGGGCGTCCCGGCCCACCCCCACCCCTGAGGCAGGCGCCCTGTGGTTCTGCTCCACCTTCTTCAGCTGGGCTCCTCCTCTGATCTGCTCCAGCAGCGCCGACTTCCCACCAGGGCTCGGTGAATGAGGAGAGTCTCCGCCTCCACCTCCACCATCCAGCTCAGGAGGGGGCGGGGGCGGCGGTGGGGGAGGAGGGGGAGGAGCCGGAGCAGGGGTGGAGGACTGAGGAGCTGACGGGGGAGGAGGTGGAGGGGCCGGGGCTTGGGTGACAGTAACAGTCGAGTGAAGGGAGGAGGGTGGGGGAGGGGGAGGCTGGTGGTGGTGGTGGTGGGGGGGCGGAGGGGGAGGCGGCTGGTGGCCCCTGGTTGGAGGTGGTGGAGGGGGAGGCGGAGCTCCGAGAGTCCCGGGTCTGGAGGGCGGCGGCGGAGGAGGAGCTGAGGAGGGGGCCCTGGACGGAGGAGGGGGAGGAGGAGGAGGGGCTCCTCTCCCACCCCTGGACGGCGGCGGGGGAGGGGGTGGAGCAGAGCAGTGGAGGGGGGGAGGGGGAGGGGGAGGAGCTCCGCCACGGCAAGGAGGTGGTGGAGGTGCTGCAGGGAGAGCAACCATCATCATCATCGTCATCATCATCATCATCATCATCATCATCACAACCATCGCAATCACATCATCATCATCATCATCATCTCAATCACCACCATCATCATCATCATCATCATCATCACCACCATCATCATCACCATCATCAACATCACCACCAGGTGTGAAAGGTTATTTTCAATCAAATCCTGACCAACAGGTTCAGGGTGACTGCTACCAGAGGAGACTCCCCCTGGTGGTGATGGAGGTGAATGACATAGCTGGATGTCTCCAGTCAAACCAGCGCTACCTCCACTTGCAGGTAGGTGGCGATGCTGCGAGCTGGGATCACTGACAGGATTAATCAGAGTTAATCAATTCATCCGACTCGGAGCCAGCACCTGCACCTCAGAGGTCGCGTTAACAGGATATTTTCCGTCATTGATCGTTATTTTTTTTTTTTTTATAGTGATGGAAAAATCTGAAGGCCGTCACTTTGACAGTTTGCACCCCCGACCACTAGGTGGCAGTGAGCATATTGTAACATCACCTTCCGACACGCGGGAAGACGTTTCTTTGCGCGTCTCAGCGCTCTCTCTCAGTTCCGCACTCTCACACACACACAAACTTGACCTCAGCCAATCACACGCCTTCACTGGACAAAGTTCACCAACACCATCTACATCAAATAAACCAAGAACCAGAACACAACACCAGAGAACACAGTCCAACCGACTGTTACAATATGAATTGGCTATTGTCTCCTGACGCGTTCTCACCCTGCCTCCTCAGCTCGTTCTTCACAGCCTCCACTCCTCCCTTCTTCTCAATGAAGTCGTAGATGACCTTGGACGTCTCGCGGTCCTTCAGCTGGGCCTCTGAGATGCCGCACATGTCGAAGAGGTTCTTCAGCTCTGGGTCCAGGTTGTTCAGCTGCAGCAGAAGGAGACAAAGTCCTTCTTCATGAGAAAATCAACACTGCAAAAATCAAGTCACAAGTTCTCCCAAGTGACGGACTTTTGACTTTGAATGATGTGGATGTTTCCTGAGATGTTCCCCTCAAGCACAGCTGCGCAATTAACAGTTGTTACTTCATTTACTTATACGGCAACAACAGGAAATAAAAAAAAACTAATGCATAATTAAAACAATGAAGGTCAAACACTAAGATAAACACAAAACAGCTTCATAACGAACATCCCGTTGCAGTTTTAGATGTCTCATGATAACAACAACAACAATAAAAACAATAATTTAATCATTTATTCTATTTGTTATTATTCCATCCAGTGTTATTTGTGCAGCTCTGATGACTGAATTCTGAATCATGTCGAGCGGCGGCAACAGAAAAAGAGACGTTTGTGTCAACAACACAACTCACTATTGTCCTCTGTGTGTGTGTGAGTGTGTGTGTGTCCTCACATCAAAGCCAGTGTTTGGATCCCAGCCCACGTGACCGATGTGCCTGCAGGGGGGCAGAAGAAACACAGTGAGAACGCTGGCCAATGGGAGCGCTGGGAGGGTCGGGGAGAGGGCGGGACTCACTGGAAGTTGCTGGGTGTGCCGATGTCGGCCTTGGTCAGCTTCTTCTTCTTGCCCTGCTTGGTCTTCTTGTCCCGGCGGCCCAGCACGTTGTTGAGGTGGTACGGCGGCGGGTTGGAGGAGCTGTGGAGCCGAAGAACGTTGTTGATCTCCGGGTTCTTGATGTCCACCGTGGCCATGTGGAGGGCTGGGCCTGCACACACACACACACACACACACACGCACACACACACACACACAGTCAGCCCACTAGCACTCCAGACGATCCAGTCACCATGAGGACGCTCACTGAACTGCGGTGAAGCTCCACTGCAGCAGCGCTGGCTGATGTGATTGGTGGAGGCCGGCCTTAAGACACCACAGAAGAAGAGTCTAGCTCAGCGTGGGGGTGGGAGCGCAAGAGGCATGCTTGCGGTCAGACTCTGCCCACCCACCAGGAAGTCCACAGCTGTCAGCAGCTAGCTGGTTCCACTGGTGGAGGTGGACCAGTGGGGTGGGCAGACTGGAGGTTCGTCCAATCATCTTCCAGGGACCAAAAGCCTCAACTGTGAATGTTGCTGTGACACACGTTTAGACGACCAGCCACTTCTCCACTTCCTAATCTCCCCATCCCTAATCCACTAATCTCAGTCCAAATCCTCGGGGAGGGGGTCCCCCACTCAATCCCACCCACCTCACTCCCTCCCCCCCCTTCCTCCACTCAGCTCCACTCGGACCTGCCGGATGGATCCTCAGCAAACAAGCGCTGCATTTGGCTACATTCAGACAGCAACCGGCTGCAGTTTCCTGCCACAGTACCGCTGTTTGGCCACTAGGGGGCAGGCGGCGTTCAGTACAAGCCTGACCAGCCGAGTTTCTGCAGGTGGATTAGAGGCACGGTCCACCATCGTGACGGCGGTGTCGTCGTCCAGAAGGAGCAGATGGATTTCCTGCCGAGCAGGCGGCCGGCGATCAGCACCGCGGTCACATGACTGGCTGGAGGGGGAATAGGGGGTGGAGTCAGACTGTCCCGCCTCCCTCTTTCCATCCCTCCTTCCCTCTCTGAACCTCATCAGAAAACCACAACAACCACCGCAAACACCTGAATCAGCTTCAGTCAGAAACCATCGTCATCTACTGGAGGTTGGACATGGGGTGCGGGGCTCATGAGCTGCACTGCAGCCAGCCACCAGAGGGAGCTGGGGGGGACACCGGCTGGCCTGATAGAGAGTCTCAATTCTGGAGGTAGAGCGAGAGCATCATGATGCACTGCGGCTTTTGACCAATAATAGTAATGATAATAATAATAATAATAATAATGATCCAGGAAGGAGTGGAGCTTCATAGAGGAGAGCCAGGAGGAGGAGGAGAACTTTCTGGCCGAACCAGAAGGAAGCCAGTTCAGGAATTCTCCCAGAGAGGAGAAGAAGATGAATAAGAATAGGAAGAAGAAGAAGAAAGCTGGTCTCAACTGAAGCTGTGACAGGAAGTCCAGAGAGGAGCAGAAGAACCAGACAGAGAGGAAAATCGAGGAGCCAGGAGAGCAGATCTACAGTCCTCAGCCTCCAAAGATCAGCTTCCTACTCCATTTATCTCAAAGTCCTTCCACAAGTCCCGGAAACAGCAGCTTTAGCCCTATGTTTACAACCTGCGGAGGAGACGAAGAAGAGGCTGTCTCAGGGGGCGGCGCCAACACCTGGCCTGGAGGCGTGGCTACTGGCCCAGGGAGACGTGTCATGCCCTTTGTGACATCACAGAGGGCTGAGTTCCAGGACGGAGTACTAGAGGAGGGTCTTGATTTGACCCACGTTATGTGCTGCCAACTGGACTCGGAACCAAGAACAGAGTGGGACCAGTCGGGAGTGGAGCAAGAGATGAGGAGGATGAGTAAAAAGTGAGGAAGGTGCGTTGGAGGAGGAACCTTCTCACCTGTTTTGCGCTGCCGTCGGTTGAGCAGGTCGCTGATGGCGGCCCTGAACCTCCTGGCCTCCTCCTCACTGGCGAAGTTGAGGCCGACCTGGCAGGTCTGAGGAGGAGTAGGATGAGAAGGAGGAGATAGAGGGGTGAAACACCTGCTGATGACATCATCATCGACCACGAGATGGACGAGCAGAACACTTACGTCTCCGGCAAAGGAGAGAAAGTAGGACCTGGAGCTGCTGATGGAGAAGTTATGGTAGAGCTCCTGCTGGAACATGGTCCTGCCCTCCTGCAAGAAGACCCAGAGTCACAGCATGAGGAGAGGGGGCGGGGCCAGCGTGGAGAAGAGTGGCGGCGGCAGTGGCGGCTCACCTTGATGTCGAAGACCCGGATGAAGTAGGACCTCTGGGGGTTGTCCTTGACCAGGCAGGCCACCCCACAGCACCTCTTCACCCAGCTGGAGCTCCGGTCAGCTCCATACACCTGGACCACAGCCGAGCACAGCGTCTGGGGGCAGAGGTCATGGGGGTGAGGTCATGGTGAGGTGAGGACACACAACAACATCACGCAGCATCACTTAATTCATCTTTTCCAACTCTGCAAACCTTCTGTATGTTCTGTCACACGAGTCTTTGGGTCTCATAATTCTATTTGATTCAACTCAAAATCTGATTAAATTCTTGAGATCATAATCCAATTCAATTCTTGAGGTCACGATTCAATTCGAGTCTTGAGGTCACAATTCGATTAGATTAGATTCTGATTCTTACGGTCACGATTTGATTCAATTCTTTGGTCGCAATTTAATTCAATTCAATTCAATTCAATTTGTGTCTTGGGGTCACAATTCAAATCAATTCGATTCTAATTCCCAAGGTCACGATTTAATTCAATTCGATTCTGATTCTTGAGGTCTTGATTTTGTCAAAAAAAAAAAAAAATTGTGTTGATTCAAACAATTCTTAACTCGAAAATTGATACAGGTCACAGTGTGTTAACAATAATGAGGGCAAATGATGTCATCAAAACAGTTTGTATAACAGTTTGTGTGATTTTTAAATGTGAAAGCTACTGATCAGTTGATTCAATCATAACAAACACACAAAGCTAAGACAAAGACAAAAGGTTCACAATTGAGTAATCATCAGGTTGTACAAGAATTACTGTTGTTACAGCAATAAAACTGCGCAATACAGACCCTGAGCCTAGCTGCCCTCTCCTCCCAGAAAGTTAAGAAATTTTTACCCGACCCGTGGTGGGGTCCAAAGGCAGCTGACTGGCAACTCAATATTGTTGATGCTTGTTGGAGCTGTGATGAAGCAGCAGTGAACTGAGACACCTAGGCGAAGTCAGTGAACACTTCAACTGACCGACCAACCAATCAGCTGTGACCGGACTGGAGGTGGTCCAAACTGAGAAGGTAGTCCTGCAGAAGCTCCAGGTCCAACACACACACACACACAGCCACCGTGACTCACGTCTAGACTGACAACAATGTTTCTTCTCATTCTGGTCGTGGTCACATGACGGGCAGGACGTGAGGTCATGTGACCTGTCGGGTCACTTCATTGTTTGTCCGCAACACAAAACGCTCTTTTGTTGAATGCCGCTCGCTGGACACTGCCGCCGCACCTCACCATCCCAGAGGTTTCAGTATGACCAGCAGATGGCGCTGGGGAAGATACAGGAAGTAGTCCGCTGGATCGCTACTTCCTGTTTCCTGATTACCAGGTAGGAGCAGAAACAGGAAACACTTTCAGCCGAGAAATCGCAGCTCGGCGCAGCAAAGCGAGAGTTCAAAGATCGACAGCTTGGAAGTCAACGAACCAGCAGACAAAGCACAAGTTCAAGGCAGCAGCAACCGTCCAATCAGAGCGGTCCATCACTCATTAGCCCCGCCTCCTACTGGTCTACCTGGCCTAATTCAGGCCCGGTCGAAACACTGAGCTGCTGCTGTCCAACAGTCAGAGAGCCAGACCTGATTGGGGCCCCCTGGAGGCCGGAGGTCATCTGCTGGAGATAATCCAGCAGCAGCAGCAGCTCCAGGGCTTCTCCTCAAAGCCGGATTAGATAATTAGCAGCGCAGCAGCAGGAGGCCGACGGCCCTCATGGTGTTGTTTTCTTCTCAGCAGGTCCAACCTGAGGGGGCTCAACCCCCTGCACCTGTGATTGGCTCATTAGCCAATCAGGTGTCTTCCTGGAGAAGCACGAGGAAGCAGGAGCAGCAGAGCAGCAGCTCCAGGACACCACAGCCTGGACACACGTCTGAAGCTCATTGCCAGTAAAGGGAGAACGTGCAGGTGTGACTAGAGTGCCACTTGCAGCTCAGCTGAGGTCTTGCATCAAACAGTACTGCAGTCAGGGAAATGGAGCCTGTGGCAGCCTTGGCTGAGCTCCAAGATTCATCCAAAGTGTCTCCATCAATACCATGCAGACTTTCCAGACCTGGCTGTGAAACCAGCCTGGACCACAGGGAGGCTTCCGTCCACCGCCAGGTCCAGAGGAACTGATGGGACCCCACAGAACTGGCCGACCAGGAACCAAGGAGTCTGGCCTCGGTCCAACAGAGACTCAGAGACTTGGGGTGAAAAAATTAAAAGGTTTGGAGGAGGAAGTTGTGGTCTGCTGCATCGCCACAGTGTGAATAAACAGAGCAGTTTAATCTCCCCATAGTGGCTGGCTGCAGTACAGCTACATCAGTTCCGCCCCCTCCATATTAACAGATGGCAAAAACATTTTGAGGCGTTTTTTCAAGTTCTGGATTCGACCGATTTCCTTTTTCTCATGAAAGCTCAGACACCTGCTGGTTAACAGGGAAGAGGACGAGGACCACCAGCACCACCACCACCACCACCACCACATGGCAGTGTTAGCAATACAGCTAAGTAGCCTAGCACAATTATTCACCCACAAACAGCATGGCTAGTGTTAGCAACAATGTTTAGCCAACACCAAACAACTCCACCCATCTGCAGGTCCATGTCCTCCTCCAGGTCCAGCTCAGCCTCCTCCACCTCAAACTTCACCCCCTCCTCCTCTACCTCCAGCTCCATCTACCAGGGGAAGACTCTGCATTGAAATAAATAAATAAACTGAAATGGCTCTGCACCTGCGTCACAGATGGTACCTTCAGATCAAAGCTCCAGTGATCAGTAGGTCACTGGACCAGATCTTTTACAGGAGTGACAGTGAGTCGGATGCACCTGTGCTGAGGTGAAGCTAAGGTGAAGGTGAGGTGAGGAGGTTCTGAGGTGAAGTGATGTTGAGGTGAGGAGGTTCTGAGGTGACGCTTGAGGTGGTGCAGAGGTGATGTTGAGGTGATGCTGAGATGGTGCTAGGGTGGAGGTGAGGGAGGAGATTCTGAGGGGAGGTCGGACTCCACCTGCAGAAGCTCAACCAACTTACGGCGCATTTCCTGCCCAGGTAGCCAAACAGACAGTCGTTCTCCTGTGGGGTCAGCAGGATGGAGCCCACGTTGACGGACCTCCGGGGAGGCGGCTGGTTGTTGTTCATGTTCGGGTCCTGGTGTCGCGGTGAAGCCCCAAACGACGCGGTTTCCCCCGATCAGCGGGAATGCAGGCGGGCTTCGGCCGCCAGGGCCTGCACCCGGATCATCTCGGCCAGTCTCCCGGTTAGAGGGCGCAGGGCGGCGGGCGTCTTCCCGGACCGACTGGCTCCGGCCCGCTTGGGTGGGGGAAGAACCGACGGTCCTCCGGGTGCTGCTGGGAGGGGGTCTGGTCTGGTCTGGTCTGGTCCCGGAGCTGGAAGCAGAGCACGACCGCAACTCTAAAGGGAAACTCCGGCAGGAGGAGGAAGGAGAAGAAGGAGGAGGAGGAGGAGGAGGAGGAGGACAGGGAGCCGCAGCGGAGAGCAGCAGAGCAATATGGCAGCGGGCCGGAAGAGACCACCGGGAGCGGGGGAGAACCGGGGAGGACCGCACCGAGCCCAGGCTGTCACCGCAGTGTGGCTGCAGCAGGACCGCAACCACCGCAGGGAGATCAAGACCCCGAGTCCAGAACCACCGAGTCAAAAACCACCGCAGCTCCAGCGGCGTGTATTTCTGCCACTGGGCGGCTAAACGGCGACGCAACTGGGAAAATAGAAATGGTTCAGTCCGACATGGGAGCTTGGGGGGGAGAAGAGGGGAGGGGTAGGAAAACGGGAGGGGGGCTTGTTGTGATGTCCCGTTTCAAAATAGATTTCAAAATAAAGCAAAGCGGAAACAAGAAAAAAAAAGAAATTGTGTGTGTGTGTGTGTGTGTGTGTGTGTGTGTGTGTGTTTTCTTGTACGAAATGTGATGTCATTAGTCTTATTTATTCATTTTGATCTTTTTATATTTGTATTGATGTTAAATTATGTTAATGTGTATAAATGCCTCTCTATTACAACGTTCACGATTTATTTTTTTACGACTATTTAACTGTGTTATTATTATTATTATTATTATTATTATTATTATTATTATTATTATTATTATTATTATTATTATTATTATTATTATTATTTTACGGCTGAGCTGGCGGGAGAGAAGAAGAAGCTGCGAACCAAAAGGCAACATGTACCAGGACAATCAATGTTCTTTCAATTAACTCTTAATATTAGAATTTATCAAATCATTTTTCACACTTCAGTGTTTTTCTCCTTACCCGCTGCTTGCTCTACTTGGTTCTCCTCTGGAAGTAAGTGTTGAACTTATGTCATCATCGCAGGACGTTCTAGAAGACATGTACCTGTTCATCCACCAGGGGTCAGTATATGTCCACTGAAGTGTTTGAGGTTTTCGGAGCTGCTGTTTTTCATCAAAACTGTTTAGCTAAGAGTTCGAAGTGAAAAGTTAGTTGGCAGAATATCACCTGCTGCTGCTGTTGCGGTCAGCTAGAGTGGAGAGAAAGCCACAGAAATCTGCTGGAAAAATAATAAACTTCAATCTTGCTTTTTGCAGCCATGGACTGGAGTGATGTGTTCAGGAGGGTTTGACGTGCTCACATCTCCTCTCCAGATTGATCTTATGCTGCTCTAGAAGCTCTTGCCATCAACTACTGAAGAAGAGAAAATGTTGGAGAAGAGAACATTACTTTGACAGTGTTTTCAACATTATTTTGTGTCCACAACTTGAAGCTAAAAGCATCCAAACTCTTTCAGGTGATTAGATGAAGCTGCTGCTGCACCTGTGTGATTGTCTGACTGTTTGCTATAACTGTCCCTCAGTGAATCTTCTCAGGTCTGATGCTGCTGCTCTTCTCTCTCCTTCGGTCTCCTTCCTTCCCAGAGTCCCTCAGACTGGCTGCCTCACTGTCACCTGGTGCATGATGGGAGTCCTGCAGCCTGTCTGGGGTGCGTGATGGGAGTCCTGCAGCCTGTCTGGGGTGTTTCCTGTGTCTCCAGCCTGGATCAGACACACCAGGTTCAACGGCTGCACACACAGTCTGGCCCTGACTTGAAGCAGTTTTGCTCTCTGCTTTTCTATTTATTTATTTGACCTTTTTTAACCAGGGAAAAGAGATATAAATCTCTTTTACAAGCTGGTGTGGTTGGTTGGTATTTAACACTGAGTCTGGACAGTTGGCTGGTTGTATTATAAGAACTGGATACCAGTCCTCACAGACCACAATACAAAAAATAAAGGTTGATAGGACGACCTCTGACCTGAAACATGGTTCATGATAAATCTTTCTATTTTACATTTTAAAGCCATGGACTTTTAATCTTCCTAAAAATATTTTATAAAGACCAAAAAAATTCCAGGAAAAGAGTTTTATATTCCCAGGGTGACATCACGCCGCTGTTTGTGCTGCTGTGTCTCAACTCGTTCATGTGACTTACAGAGGCATGATGGGAATTGACAGTCCTGATACTTGCTCTATTGGGGCCGCATTATGCGGAAGTAACCCCTAAGCAAAAAACTGTTTCGGCGTATGCGCTCGCAAACAAGCTGACAACTACACTGAAATGTATGGGCCGCCATATTGGGGGTGTGAAATCTCCCTCTGCTTCTTCCTGTTGCCCTCTGGCGCCACTCTGCGACCTCGCGAGGCTCCATGATGCCACGTTTCTGGACCGCCAAGCCACTTCAGTTTTATTGGTCAATAGCAATAGCTAACCGCAGCTAAAGTCGGGCTGTAGCTGCGCCCCCCTGTCCTCAGATGGATGCTGACAGGACAGGTCTGATCAAAGGTGATGAAGCTAGGACGTTCTTAAGGATGCAGTGTGTTTGCAGGTGTGTGTGTCTGAGCTTGAGGATCAGAAGGTCAGCAGAATTTTTCCGCCATTGGCAGGTTTCCTGAAGGGTCGGGCCGGTTCCGACCTCTCCAGTGGCCTCAGCAGTTTCACTAAGCTAACACACAGTGGGCACTAGGCTGGATTGTCCCACCGTCAGCTGTTGGAAGGTGCGATACTCTTGTTTGTGCAGCCGCGGCCTGATAATCCAGGACTTTTCTACAGTGCTGATGCAGAGATGGAGGCAGTTTTTCTCGCGCCTCGTAATGATAATGTTTTCTCAGCTGGAAGTGCCCGGGTGGCGGCCGTCAAATTATGGGAGTCAGCAGAGTTAGCGCCCATCAGCTCACTAACGCCGTACTCTCTGGCACATTTACACGTCACCGTTTTCAATTCACTTCTTGTGTTGATGTGTTCACCAGTACGATGCTGCCCTCCGTTCAAATACATCAAAATAAAAGCAGGATTTTCATTAGATTCGTCAATTTAAGGTCAGACCAGAGCTGAGTTGCAAGGGAACGGGTGATTCCAAAACCTGGACCTCCTCAACAGACCCCAGACACCTTCCATGAAGATGGTCATGAGGCACCATCAGAGCTTTGCTGCTGCGGCCAATAAAAAAAGCACTAATGAGTTAATGAGTGAGGAAGGGGCGGTGCCACGCTGACAATGAGAGGCCTCGCTGTCCCGGTTTCTCTGCTGTGTCGGGGGGAGCAGCGAGCAGGCCTCCATCCACGGAGCTGCAGCAGGGAGTGAAGGTAGGTCCTCGTCTTCAACACTCCCACTAATTATGGCTGATGTTACAGGTGACAGCAGTTAAAAAAAAAAAAAAGTTGTAGTACTTGTGATTTCTAGGTCAGGTGACGATAGAGCTTTGGGGTTTGTGAGGTGAAATCTACTGTAACTACTGTGACCAGCAGCTCCTGAGGATGCACCTGGAAAACAAGACCAATCAGAATGGACCTCAGCACCTCCATCAATCAATCAACCAGAAGGCCGATCCTGAAGGACTTGTGTCTCCAGAACCAGATCAGGGTCAAGAACTTCACTGCTGGAGGAACCGTTTGAGGAAGTGTATGTGGTGAAGCGCTGATGATCTTCAAATAACGGAACAGGAACAATTGGAAACTTTGCCAAGTGTTTGGTGCTGCTTTAAACATGTATCTGACAACCAAAGGCAGGTGGGTGGCCGTGAAACATCACGTGACTGAGGAGAGATGTTCAACTAAGCTGAGACCTTCATGATGAGGAGGAGAGACCAACTCTGACGGTGGGACCAAGGCTCTATTTCCCACAGCTATAACAGTTCCTGAAAACTACATCATTAACTGCCTACCAACGGCTGGGTTCATATTTTCCACATTCCACTGGCCATGAATCAAAGCACTAGAACCAGAACCAGAACTGGAACCATAAACCCACCAACAGGCCGGAGAGTTTGAGAAGCTGCAGATATGAACTAAGCAGTAATGAAGGAGCTCTGTGCTGGTTTCAACTCCTCAGGCCCTGATTACTTGAACCTAATCATCATTAGTGGTTACAGTTATCGGTGCTGTGGTCCAAATCAGAGTGATACCTCCTGACCTCAGGATCTCTCCATGGTTTCTCCATCTGGAACCTGTTAGTCAGGTTCATTGGTTTTTGTGTTTCTGTGTCTGTCCACCACCATCACGCTGCTCCCCCGACAGTTTGGAACCTGGACATTTGGTTTCAGAGGGTCTTTCTTGTGGTTGCAGAGCCCCAGGAGCTGGTTTGGTTGGGCCGCCAGAGTGGCTTCACCGCACTGTGTTTGACTTGGCGCCGCTGTCGAGGTTATAAGAGCAAACTCTCACTGAAGCTTTTGGAATGTTTATCTCTTCTCCTACGCCACTTCCTTCTCCTCCTCCTCCTCACTGTTCCACATCCAGGACCTCTGCTTGCATCACATGGTTCTCAGGCTCGTCGGGAGTCACCATAGAACGTGGCCCAGAGCCACGACCGCACAGATGAACGAAGCCCACCAAGGCTTTTTTCCGCTACCACAAAGAGAATGATGGGATATTTTCCACAGCGCCGGCTCCCAATGATTTCCCTTAAGAATGCAGGAGCTGGAACATGAATTAGTTGTGTGAGAGTCGGCGGTGGCAGGAGGAATTAGCCAGGAACTGAGGCACTAGAGCTAGAGGAGCAAAGGTGGAAGTGACTCTAGTCTGAGCAAAGACATGCAGTGGAAGTGTGAAGAGAATGCTTGTCAGGGAGAAGATCAGTCTCCACCTGGTGACCCAGTGGGTCCAAAGGTCCTCAGGGGAGGGAATCATCAGGGTGACCTGTGGAGCAGTGAAAGTCTCTGCTGGCTGCTGGAATAGTTTTAATGAGTGTTGAAGAGATGAACAACGTGTTGTCGTGGGAACACAAGAGCTTTGTGTGCTGTTGGGTTGCGTGGGCCTGATTGTTTCTGCTCAGTCAAGCTCGAAACTTGCTTCTTGTTTTTTTCTCTCCATCTGCAGGATCACTAATTGCTACATGAGGAACCAGGGATCATGGCGCTGACGGAGTTCTGCCTCCTGGTGCTGGCGCTGGGGTTGGGGCTCAGCTCCGCCCAGGTTCAGGCCGAGCAGAAGAAGCCCACTCGGGCGCCTCTGATCCCACACCGGCCATTTGTGGTGGTGTGGAACGCTCCCACCGAGTCCTGCCGGCTGCGGTTCCAGGTGGATTTGGATCTCAGTGTCTTTGACATCGTTGCCAACCTCAATGAGACCCTCAGCGGACCCAACGTCACCATCTTCTACCACAGCCACTTGGGACACTACCCGTACTACTCCAGCTCCGGCGCCCCTGTCAATGGGGGGCTGCCGCAGAACCAGAGTCTCTCCAAGCACCTCAGCAAGGCCCGCGCTGACATTGACAAGCTCATCCCCTTCAAGGACTTCCGAGGCCTCGGCGTCATCGACTGGGAGAACTGGAGGCCTCAGTGGGTCCGGAACTGGGGCTCAAAGGTCATCTACCGCAACAAGTCCAAGGATCAGATTCGGAGGCAGCACCCAAACTGGCCAGAGAGCAAAGTGGAGAAGGAGGCCAAGGAGAGTTTCGAGAGGAGCGGCTTGGCCTACATGAACCTGACCTTGGCCCTGGCCAAAGGTCGGCGGCCCGACGGTCTGTGGGGCTTCTACCTGTTTCCTGACTGCTACAACTATGGCTACAAGCAGCAGCCGCAGCGTTACACAGGCGAGTGTCCCAATGTGGAGCACGTCCGCAATGACCACCTGATGTGGTTGTGGAAGGAGAGCACCGCCCTCTACCCCTCCATCTACCTGGACCATGAGCTCAAATCCTCCGCCAACACCGTCAAATTCGTCCACTATCGAGTGAAGGAGGCTATGAGGATCGCCTCCATCGCCCGGCCCGACCTCACGCTGCCTGTCTTTGTCTACTCCAGGCCCTTCTACGCCTACACCTTTGCCGTTCTCTCACAGGTGAGTCCTTCGCCACTGCTCATGGTGGCTCCGGAACTTCAGTACTGGCATGGTAGTGTTGTTTGGTGGTGGTGGTGGTGGGCTGAAATGGGGTCTTCTGTTACAGAGTGACCTGGTCCACACCATTGGGGAGAGCGCCGCCCTGGGAGCGTCAGGGGTAGTGCTGTGGGGATCATCTGAGTACGCCCGTTCTCAGGTAAGGTTGAAGCCGGTTGAAGATCAGAGGATCTTTTATTCCCTCTCCTGATTCACCTGTTGTATTTCTTCTTCACACTGTTGGCTTGAAATCATCAGACAAGAGCAGTAGTTTAAACCCAGAGAGTCTGATCCGTCACCACGACCTGCTCCAGTCTCATGCCCTGCTTATTGCCCCTCCCCCTCTGCTTCCCTGACCCCCACCATCCTCCAGAGGAACTGCCTGGCAGTGAAGAAGTACATTGACGGGCCGCTGGGACACTACGTCATCAACGTCACCTCGGCCGCTAAGCTATGCAGCAAGGCGCTCTGCAAGAAGAACGGCAGGTGCATCCGCAAGAGCCTGGACTCTGGGGCGCAGCTGCACCTCAACCCTCGCTACTTCACCATCTCCAGGGGGCGCCGCTTCCACCTCAGCGGCCACCTCAACCACCACGACATCCTGGACATGAGGCACAAGTTCACCTGCCAGTGCTACCAGGGCTGGGCGGGCGTGTCCTGTGAGATGCCCCAGGCTCCGCTTCAGGCTCCGCCCTGCGCCCCGCTACCTCCGCCACTGGGTCCGCCCAGGGAGTCCGGCCTGCTGGGAGACCTGGTCCTGCGCATCTTGTCGCTTCACTTCTCCTGCCTCTGCGTGGTGCTGTTCCTGGGACTCTGCCTGCTCATCAAGTGTCTGATTCTTT
Source organism: Thamnaconus septentrionalis (assembly GCA_009823395.1). Classification (NCBI taxonomy): domain Eukaryota; kingdom Metazoa; phylum Chordata; class Actinopteri; order Tetraodontiformes; family Monacanthidae; genus Thamnaconus; species Thamnaconus septentrionalis. Next base: position 7,276,301 of record CM020513.1, on the reverse strand, counting down.
AGTCGACAACGATATTTCTAAAATGATCGCAGTGGTCTAATTTCAGTTTTGTTTTTTGTTTTTGTTTTTTTTAGATGAAATTAATCTTGATTCCCACATCTGGATGCAACAATAAAAGCGAAGAAACGGACAGTTCTCAAGGATTTATGAGTCCACAGAGTCACTGGCGAAATGTAAAATTTGGAATACAATTACTGTAATTGTATTATTTTAATGAATCTTTTCAAGTCGTCAGCATTTTAACTCGTAAACTTGTGTTTAAACAGCTCCCTTAACTTAAACCATGTGTTTGATTGTTGTGATGAGCGCATGTTGGTATGCGTGTGTCGGCGTAATAAAGTCTTAAATCACAGTCATTTCTCCGGCTAATCAGAGTGCAGCTGCTCTCTGATTGGTTCAAGGATGGAGGAGACCGTGAGGCGGCAGCTCCTCATTTATGATTTATGGTCTCAACTTTTGACAGCAGTGCAATTAATTAATACTCCACCCGCAGTGACATCACAAATGTGATGTCACTGCGGGTGGAGTTTCCGGTTGTGCAGCTGCAGGTTTCCAGCTTCAAGAGTTGATTTTTTTTCCAAGCGTAAAACATAAAATGCATTTTTTTTTGTGGTTGTAAAACATCCATCCGACTGAGCTGCTCTCTACCGCCTCCTATGCCCTCCTGCACCTCCTATGTAATGTGTTGTAGCGTTGCTGTGAACTGGGCTGCCGAATAAATCCGTCTTATTATGGGATCATGATGACAAGTGACAAGAGAAGCAGCTCAGTCATCAGCGCCCTGTCAGCTCTCTCTCTGGATTCAGGAAGAGCCGTGACATCACGTTCACTCACAGTCAGCATTCTGAATCATTTAAATCATTTGAATCAATCAAATCAATCGACTGAGGAGTCAGCACCCAAACCTTCAAAGTAGAGTCCTTGGCATTTGACCAAATGGGCAGTCGTGTAGGGCGCCATCTGCTGGACGGGCGGTGCTCGGCAGCACCAGCACTCTCGGGAACATAAAAAGAAATGAAGAAAATAACAATAAATAAAACAATATTTTACAAAATACTATAAGATATATAGAGAGATATAATATTACAAGATAATAAAATAGGTATACAAACCCTTCGTGTTCTGCAGTTAAATAGCCAGCAATGTGCATCATGTTGGATTTAAGTGTGGTTCAAATTAAACCTGGATGGTTTAGTGGGCGTGTCCCCTGCTGGAACAAGCTGCTGCCTTGCCAGTGTTGCACATTAGTTGTGCAACTCTGCAACCTGACGAGCCACACCTGTCTTCTGGAGACCATGGTGACGCCACACTTTCCCTGGAAGAGGTGGGAAGTTTGTTTGTTTTCGCATATTGGAACATTTTTCTGGAGCCTTCGTGCCACAATCTTTTATTAGGAACCAACAGGTGAGCAAGGTGTGGGCTTAGGGCCACCTCTCTGGATGAAGGTGGTGGTTGTCACTGGAGGGAGATCCTGGATCCTGGCGTGACTCATTTTCAGGTGATTTTATTTTTTTGCCTCTTCTCCTTGAATAAACTGCACGCAGTGGTTCCTCATTCGCTACCCTGCAGCTTCCGGAACCTTCTGAGGGTACACGTTGGACCAGGACCTCCATGCAGGCTCTGAGCTTAACATTCAGTCTGGTTCCTGGTTCCAGGGTCTGGAACCATGTCCACCTGTCCTGTTCAGTTGAAGGGCGGGGAATCAGAGTGAGACGTCAAACTCTGGAGGTCAAAGGTCAACAGTGGCTGTTTTCCCCCCCTGGCTGCAGGATGGAGAGATGAAACCGTCAGACCGCATCAATAAACAGGAAGGAAGAAGAGTAAACTTGGTTACACAACTCTTGAGATCAGACACACTTGGTGCAAGGTCACATGACGGTCACCCGGGAACATGAACAAGCTGGTGGTGCTGCTGGATTGAAAAGAAAATTCTGATGATACTATTTATGACAAAAAGCAGAAGACACAAAACTGACAAATTTTACTGAGTGAAGCATTAATAAAGCTGCTGGCATGCTAACATAGTAACCCCAGCTCCTGCTATTTAGAACCTATAGAATTTGACCGCAACAGGACCTTCTGAGCGGCTGAACTTTTGAAGCTGAACTTCTGCCGTGGAGGAAGGAGGTCCTCACCTCACACGTACTGTGCAGCGCCTCTCTCGGGTGGGTTTCTTCCGCTCAAACGAAGACGGATAAACAAGGCGGGTAATAAAACGCTGCTGAAACAGAAAAATATTCAGCCTCACCATGTGACCTCGACCTTCCGTCCAATGAGATATCAGTTTAAAAACCTCAGAGGAAACAAAAAAAAACAACAAAAACAATCAACAGTCCGTCACTCCGTCCCATCAGCTTCACCGCTGTGACCTCACGATCTAATTACACACCCATCGTGCACTGCAACCCCAGCCTTCCGCTGGCACTGACACGGCACCCCTGTGTGTGTGCATACGTGTGTGTGCACTTATGTGCACGCACGTGCGCGCATGTTTTGTTTCAAAAGGAGTAAATTGCACAGTGGGATCAGGGAGCAAATTAGAGAAAATTGTACCTGATGAGTTCAGAGAGAAGATCAGACACACACACACACACACACACACACACACACACACACACACACACACAAGCTATCCTGCACCACATGTGAGAGACTACTTGTCATTTAAACCCAGGCAGAAAACCAGTCGGTTGTTAAATCAGTGCGTCAGAAAAACTGAAGCGGCTCATAAAGCAGCTGCTACTGTCGCTAACTAGCGTCTCGCTAGTTTTGCTTAAGAGCTAAAGGAACAGGAGGAGTCGGCATAGTGAAAAACACCTCGAACCGACTCATTAACGTGGAAGACGCAGGAAACCACGGAGACAGGAACTCTTCCTGCAGTAGGAGGCCAGACAGGTAAAATGTTACAAGATCAGGCTGCATCACTGCCGCTGCAACAGTGAGAACGAAGAGGGACGGCTTCAAAAAAATTCTGAGATGAAGCGGGAACCCAAATAAACAAGAGAGAGTGCCTTTTCTGAACCTGTAGGTGGCGCTGCGGTGTGTTATCACTGAGCTGATTGGCTGTTTAAACGGAGGCCGGCTGATGAGAGGAGGCATCATAAGGGTGATGAGGAGCAGCAGGAAGTTTCTCCCACAACTGAACCTTTCCACAAATAAACCCCCGAGTGTTTGCTGCTCCGAAGGAAGGAGAGTAAACACGGCGCCGAGCGTTCAGCAAAACTGTGAGTGTGTCGATGCAACAGGCGTCAGCTGCAGCCAGACTTTTGTCCTCCGCTGGTATAAACCTGTGGTTAACCACTGGAATCCCAGCCAGGGGCCATGGCTAAGTGCTGGCTCGCCGTGATTCGTGCGGCTCCAGCACCACGACGTTCTGAGGGGGGAGAAACTTCCTGGAGCCTTTCACACGCTGGAAGAACCAGCGGGCCTGCAGAGAGGCTCCCCATTGGTGGGTTCGGTGGCGGTGGGCGGAGTCAAACTACGCTCTAATGGCATGGACTGAACTACTGCGAACAGTCCATGCTGACACTGTTAACGCTGTGTAGACAACAGCAACTTCCTGTTCCTGACTGTAGCTCCACCCCCTTCCCCTGACTGGAAGGTGATTGGTCCGATAAATTTATGACTGGGAGAATTCAGGCTGTGTATGATGATGATCATGATGATTGTGATGAAGGTGAAGACGATGATTGTGAGGATGATGATGATGATGATGATGATGATGATGATGATGATGATGATGACGGTATGATCTCAGAGCCGCCACCTTGTGGCTGTTCAGGTTGTCAACTTTCAGACCTGCTCTAGTCAACATGTTGGCAGTCATGTGACATGTTGTTGTGCTCTTACGCTGTGAAAACGCACACACGCACGCACGCACACACACACACACACACACACACACACACACACACACACACATGTCTGTCTGAGGATGAGTTGAGGATCAGACCTGAGAGCAGCTCAGGGATTTAAACCTCTCTCTCCCTCTCTCTCTCTCTCTCTCTCTCTCTCTCTCTCCAGTGTGTGTCTTGCCCCCAGCTTGCCCCTCCCTCTCTCTCTAATCACTGTGTTGTGGTTACTCTTTCTCTCTCTCTCTCTCTCTCTTTCATTTTCTCTCTCTCTCTCTCTCTCTCTCTCTCTCTCTCTCTCTCTCTCTCTGACTATAAAAGCCTGCAGGCTCCTCTGGACCTCCACACTGCCTGCAGGAAGCCACTCAGGACTCTGGGTCCTGCTGTGACCCCCTCCCTTCCCTCCTCCCACCAAGACACCCCGCCCTCCTCGCCGCCCGGACCGCCCCCTGTAAGGCAGGAGTGCAGCAGCACAGGTGAGATCTTGATCTTCCACCACACCCGCGTTTTTTTTTTTTCAGGGACGAAGCGGGTAAAAACATTTTGATACTCTGAGCGAGGCGGTCAGGACCTATGGGACTTCTGGCCGGATGCTGCTTGAGCGTTTGCACGCTCTGGAATGCTGCCTGGGATCCGGACGCAGCGGCAGCGGCTGGTGTGGGTGGAGCTTATCGTTGCAACACACAGGCAGGTAGCGACGTTCAGTGTCCACGGTGAGGCGTTCAGGGAGCACGGTGGGGTGTTGAGGGGCCATGGGAAGGCGTTCAGGCACTACGGTGAAGCGTTCAGGGACCATAGTTTGAGCAGCCAGGTGTTACCTTTTTGAAACAGCATGAACATTATTTTGACAAAAATGCAGAAACAAGAAGAGAAAAGCTGCATCTAGCTGGTCAAGAGATTGACTGAGGAGAATGACACAGTTCCTGGTCATCCTGTCACTGAGGTTCCTCTTCTTCGGTTCCTGTGGTTCCTTCATCCCTGAGCCAGCGGGGCTCAGGCTGCGCTGTGATTGGCTGCAGCTCCACTGGCTGGGCGGCTGGACCTCCCTGTTGTTTCCATCAGTGTCACTGTGGAGTCCAACATCCCCTGAAGACAACCCACTGATCCCTGATCCCCAATCCCTAATTCCGGGTCCCTGATCCCTGGTCCCTTGTTCCTGCTCCCCGATACCTATTCCCTGACCCTAGATCCCTTCTTGCTGATCCCCAAACCCTGATCCCTGATCCCCTATCCCTGAACCCAAATCCCTGGTCCCTGGTCCCTGATGCCTGATCCCTGGTCCCTGATCCAGCCTTGCAGTCTCTAGACAGTACTGGGCCCCGGGAGGCGGTCATGTGACTGGCTGGAACATGTTCAACCACAGATGGCAACGCAGCAACTTTGTGAGTCACGGCAGCTTCCTGCCGGTCTGGCACCGTTCTCAGCTTCCAACACGAACAGGAAAGAGGAAGAAGAACCTGATCCCGGGTCCTTGGTTCCAGTTCCTGGACCCACATCGACCCTCCTCCCCCTCGACCTGTCAACAGCCGCAGGCTCCTCCCACACAAAATCATCTGACCTAAGCCAAAACACAGAACCCCGTGAGGGGGCGGCTTCTCAGTGACCTTTGCAGGTTATCGAGAGTGTAATAATAACAATACTCCTTCCTCTTGCTGTCTCCACCTGGTGGCCGCGCGAGACTCTGCGCGTAGACTCAAACAGTCGCTGTAGGTTCCCGGAGATTTACGGCGGCGTCTCGTTCCGCCAGATGGAAGCGATTTGCGCTCAGACTGAGCGTCGACGGGACGTTCGCACACTCACTGTACCGCCGCTCAGCCAGTCGGTCGGTTCGCTCACGGTCTGTTTTCACTGAGTGCAGCAAATAATCCCCCCGAAGTTCAGAAACCAGCTGGCGGGAGCACAAAGGGGAAGAGGGAAAAACTCCCGAGATTCCAAACCACCAGAACTCCGCTGGAATCTACAGCAATTACCACCAGACTCGGCTCCACGCAATTCATTTCAAACAGACCGTCGGAGTTAACGTGGCTAGCCGCTAGTCCATAGAGAGTGTGTGTGGAACGGGGGGGGGGGGGGTTTGGAGTTCTTCTCAGGCCTCCTAGAGAGCAAAGTCAAGGTTCAGACTGGTGAGCTGCACAATAACCTCCTAGCCTGGGTGTTTAAAGATAATACGGCAACACAGGCTGTTGATGGCCAAACAACATTTTTGCAAATGTCTTTTTTATAGGAGTGTTAGCAAAGTTGCTAACAGCTGTGCTTTATTTTGTAAATGATGAGCAGTGAAGGCAAACTTTTATATATATGTGTATATATGTATATATATATATATATATATATATATATACACACACACACACACAAATATATATATATATATATATTTGTTTGAAGACAATGTGTTTGCATAGTAAATCAAACTGACAAGCAATAGTAGGTTTGCCTCATACTAATGTTTGTTAACACATCCAAAGTTTTAATCCTCAGGCTCTGTTTTTTTGCTGAACTAGCCAGTTAGTTTGTTGTTAGGGCTTTAGCCAACATTTAGAAGACTCTTATTTGTCTTGTACCTGCCAAGACTTCAGCAGAACCGCAAACTCAAGAGTTAAACATTCTCAACACAATGTTTAATTTTGTAATTTTAGAACGAATAAACATGTTTTGCAAGGCAGTAAAAGAGCCAGAAGAATGTTTTGGAAATGCTGTCGCGGAGGACAGTGAATAATGGAAAAACATAACATCCCCATGACCACGGGAGGCTACCACAAGGACGACAAGAAAACTGAAAATTTTCTCTGGAGATCATTCTGGCGCTCCAATCGCTCTTTGTTTTGTAGCAGCCGACTGAATCAATCTGAGTCGCAGCAACACGAGACTTCTGGCGCAGACCGCCGTCATTATGGCCTGAGGTCAGAGCTAGCGGTCAGAGCAAGTGGTTGAACTGGGAGCCGCCTCCAGTCTCTAGGTGTCAATGCACTTCCTCCCTCCTCAGACCTCTGAACTCTGACCCTCTGGCCGTCTGTAAGGTCTGTAAATAAGATCAGAGATACTTTACTCAAGAAGGTCACTCCCCGCCATCAAAGTACAGCACAATCAGATGTATACGTATACGGTAAGACAGGCCATAGTACAGTACAAAACTGGACCAGGCGTATCAATTTTTCATTTATTATCCTAAATAGAAAGACAATCCATAAAAGTGAAGGTAAGAAGGACTATGTGTTAGCTAGCATGTTGAGCTGCCAATAAAGGCTTTAGCAGAATATGGATTAGCCATATTTGGAACAGTATTCAGCACAATATTCAGTGAAGTTTCCTGAGCCATAACACCGCTGCACGCTCCGAGGTCCAATTAAAACTGTGGCTCAGGATGTGGGACTTTGGGTTTGGCCAATCAAAAGTTAGAAGGAGTAGAAAGAAATTAATGAGGGTGTTTTTTTGTGTGGCCGTCTACAAAATGACTGTTTTTGTTGTTTTTTGTTTTTTTTAAAAACATGAAAGGAACTTTGTCTCATGTAAAAATCAAAGTCCGAGTTGGTCTGAGTCAGAGGTGGTCAAAGTATTCATAGTATTCTGAAACTACAGAATACTTTCAGTACAGATATTTGTGTCAAAAAAACTACCCTGATAAAAGTAAGAACTGATTTAAAGTACAGACCCCGAAATGTAAGGAAGTAAAAAATAAACATGATTATTTTTTGCCATTAACGAAACTATACCCGGTATAATATGATAATTTTGCAAAAATTCTTAACAGCTGAAAACATCCTAAACAGTGACAAGGTCAAGGTACTCTGAAAATAATAATAATAATAATAATAATAATAATAATAATAATAATAATAATAACTAAATTACTTTGAACAGAATTTGTATCTTTGAAAGACTTTTAAACACAAAAATTACCAGCATGTTTTTCCAATGTAGGGAGTAGAAAGCAAAAGATATTCTTGTACAAATGTAGGGAGCTAAAGTAAAAGATTGCCAGAAAAAGAGATAGTCAAGTAAAGTACAGATACCTGAAAAGTAAACAGAAGTACAGTAGCAAAGTATTTGTACTTGGCTACTCCAACTCTCTTTTCTGAGCCCGTCTCTCCGTCCTCAGGATGATTGACATGCTCCGCCTCCTCTGAACCCCAGGATGCCTGCGGCGCCGGTGGGCGGGACATCCTCCTCCCAGCACCTGGTGCCCGTCGCCCTCATCTGCTCCTGGCTCCTCCCCCTCCTGCTCCATGCCGCCCTGGGCCAGAAGGCGGCCCGGCTGCCCCTGATTGGCCGCAAGCCCTTCATCGCAGCCTGGAACGCCCCCCTGGACCTCTGCGCCATCAAGTACCGTGTCAGCGCCAACATCGAGCGGCTCTTCCACCTGCACGGCAGCCCGCGAGCCGAGTGGACCGGCCAGAACCTCACCATCTTCTACGCCAACCGGCTGGGCTACTACCCGCACTACACAGCAGGGGGCGAGCCGGTGCACGGCGGCCTGCCGCAGAACTGCAGCCTGGAGCACCACCTGTTGAAGGCCGCCCAGGACATCGGCCGCTACCTCCCAGACCCGGACTCCCGAGGACTGGCCGTCATCGACTGGGAGTTCTGGCGGCCGCAGTGGAGCCGCAACTGGCACAAGAAGGACATCTACCGCCGACAGTCCCGCCGGCTGACGGAAGCCGCCTACGCCAACGTGACGGCGGCGCAGGTGGAGGAGCTGGCCAGGCGGCGCTTTGAGAAAAGCGCCCGGGCCTTCATGCAGAGGACCGTCCAGCTGGGGGCGCTGATGCGGCCCAACACCCTGTGGGGCTTCTACCTCTACCCGGACTGCCACAACTACGACCTGCACCAGCGCAACTACACGGGGCTGTGCCCCCTGCTGGAGAGGCTGAGGAACGACGACCTGCAGTGGCTGTGGAACAGTAGCACGGCGCTCTTTCCCGCCGTGGCGCTGCGCAAGAGCCACGCCGGCAGCACCGCAAACCTGCACTTCTGCCGCCACCGGGTGCGCGAGTCTCTGCGGGTGGCCGGCATGACCTCCCGGGATTACCAGCTGCCCACCTACGTCTACCTGCGGCTGGGCTACCGGGACGAGGCGCTCAGCTTCCTCACCACCGTAAGAGCCAGCCAATCTTCTGGTACCAAACCGATGCCCTCTTGTGGCGAGGACTTGGGTACCGACCCTCCAGGCATCGGTCACGCCGATCTGATCGGATATCAGAAATGAATCTGAATTAGAAAGATGCAAAATCCCAATGCATCCAAGAAAGTAAATCTCAGCATCTGCGAGGCAATGATCTCTTGGCATCAAGATCTAAAGTGGCTGCTGATTGACTTTCACATGACAGAGGTCGGGAATCCACTTTTGTTTAGGTCGAGAGTGAAAATTTGCATCAGGCCAAATATTCCAGTACGGATCGAAATAAAGCGAAATGCAACATTTTAGCGGCAAAGGACAGGAATTTATACAACACAGTGGATTTGGAGGAAATCCTGATTTTGCTCGGCAGTAAAGTGAAATCAAAGTTTTGTTGTTATTTAAATTACAAATCAATTTAAAATCCATTAAAATTGGATATAAAACATCTGGGATACATTTGTCGCAGTGACCAAAACGCTCCGATCCGAGTGAATGTCAAAAATGTAATAATCTTTCGTTGCCAAATCCATCTTCTGCCGCTTATCCGGAGTTGGGTCGCCGGGGCAGTAGCCTCAGCAGAGAGGTCCAAATTTTGGAGTGTATTTGGAGGAAATCCTGCATTGAATCAACAGGAAAATGAAATCAAGGTATTTTTGATTTTGATTTTAACACATCTAGTATCAAAAGATGTATCGAATATGGAGGTGTAGAGACCGAGGTATAGAAATTGGTATGCTTATCAAAAGATTCTGAATGGTACCCAACCCCTGGTCTAAGGTGGCTCCACCGCTGAGTCCCGAGAGGCAACACTTCCACCTCCTGAAGTCCTTCAGTGTGGCTGTTGTTCTCACACCTCATTCCTGTCAGAATGAGTTCTCTCCCCCCTCCAGTCTCCTGTCAGACTCTGTGACCTGCTGTCATCTAGTGGTGGGAAGTGGGAACAGCACTTTCCAACTTCTCATTCTTCTGTTTTCATCATCATCATCATCATCATCATCATCATCATCATCATCATCATCATCATCATGTGTTTCCCTGCAGAAAGACCTGATCCACACCATCGGGGAGAGTGCCGCCCTGGGGGCTGCTGGCTTCGTCATCTGGGGCGACCTCAACTTGACCTCGTCCAGGGTGGGTGTGGCCAACACTTTCACTTCCTGTGGTGCTTCCTGTGGTTCCTCACTCCTCACGGCTAAAAAAAAAAAAAAAAAAAAAAGAGAGTAGAATATAAGATCAGCGGCTCACGTGGACAGAGCCGAACCCCAGTTGCGCCCCCTGGGGGGCGGGGACAAATAAACTTAAACCAAGCCACAAAAAATAGAATAATAAGTATAAAAATGAAACTACCAGGCACAAACAGTGGCTGGTTAGCTTAGGTGTTAGCGGGTAACACCCTAACACCCTGCAGGTGGCGCCGGTAAGTCAACCAGCTGTCTCGTGTGTCTCTGCAGCACAACTGCACCAAGGTCAAGACCTTCCTTCGCCACCGCCTGGGCCGCTACATCACCAACGTGACGCGGGCCGCCGAGTTCTGCAGCGACTTTCTGTGCCAGGCCAACGGCCGCTGCGTCCGCCGGGACCCGCTGGCCCGCCACTACCTCCACCTCAGCGCCGCCAGCTTCCAAATCCACCCCTCGACAGACGGAGGCTTCGCCGTCTTGGGTTGGCCCTCGCCGGCCGAGCTGCGGCTGCTGAGCGAGAGGTTCCGCTGCCACTGCTACGAGGGCCACAGCGGCGAGCGCTGCGACAGCATCAATGAGGTGAGGGAGGACGACGGGCCCTGGGTGGAGCAGGAGGTGGAGCAGGAGGAGGAGCAGGAGGTGGAGGAGGAGGAGCGGCGGAGGACAGAGTGGGAGGCGGAGCAGGCCGAGAGGTGGCCGCGCGTTGGAGGCGGAGCTCCTGCAGGGCGGGGCAGCCTCGGACTGCTGCTGGCGGCGCTCCTGCTCAGCCTGACCTCCACTTGACCTTCACCTGACCTCCACTTGACCTCCACTTGGATCACACCTCCACCTGGGCCACAACTCTATCTGACCTCCACCTGCGCAGAGTGGCAGCGGCAGGCTGACCTTTGACCTGCGCTGTAACACCGTGACCCCAATGACCTCTGTCTGGACGACGGTGCTGAATGTTCTGCCGGTCGACGAGCGAAACCGATCAATGGATCAATGTGAAACAACTGTCAGAGGCACTTCACTTCAGAGAACCTCCTTCACCTAAAGTGGCGACATCACACCTGTGACATCAGAACCCAAAAAGGTCACCAGGTGAAGCCAGAATGTCAGTTCAAACTTGATCAAACTTGTTTTGTGTTCAGCCAAAACTTTATATTTTACTTGACTCTGTGATAGTATGAACACTACTAACAATAGTAAACATTGGTAATGTCTGATTGCACACAGGTGCGCACATTGAACTCCAGTTACAGCCTTTGAATAGCAGCCAGTGAATAATTCTTCTTCTTCTTCTTCTTCTTTTCTGAATCCTCTGCCTCCATCCAAGTCTTCTGCATCTGCTCCTCTTACACCAACAACTTCATCGTGACATCCATGAATTTTCTCACCGTACTCCATGTTTTTTCTTCGAGCCTCTTTGCACTGATAACAAACACAGTTTACTGAGTTTTCCAAGTCTGAGAGGCTTTGAGCTGAAGGTCCACCAGCCAACACCAACAAGGGCCACATCTCTTTGTGACATGATGTGTAATTAACGTGTAATATATGTGTAATATATGTGTAATGCACTCACATTACACGTGTGTTGATGCAAGCATACCAGCTTGCATCAACACAAACTGCATTTCTAGTGACTGGGACTTCAGAACTAAGTACCTTTGAACTTCGAACAGGCTCACTCACTTCCTGTTTCAAACTGATCCTTAAATGTTTTCCATCTCCTCCACCCTGATGCAGATTTCTTAACGTCTCTGACGTCCTGAACCAAAACATGATGTGAGCAGCAGCATGAAGATCTGACCTGAATGTAATTAAAGAGTTTTCTCCCGAACAGCTGGTCCCTCGTCTCACTGACTCCCTTCACAGAGGACAGGGGAAGAAAAGTTTGTTCTGCTACAAGCTAGCAGCTAGCAGTGCTACAACAGCCATGTTGTAAACTGACTTCAGTCATAAATTATTATTGATATAGCATTATTATAATTGTTATTACTGCATTATTATTAGTTTTTTTTTCTTAGCTATAAAAATTGATCTGATCAGCGCACTTCCTGCCAGCCAATCAGGAAGGTGTAGGTGTTTTTTTATAGCCACTATGGTACCTGAGCAGGTCCAAAACAAGATGAACTGGGCTGGTTTTAGTCACTTAGTTCTGGTTGACATGTCAGGGGGCTGAAGGATCTCCCGGGGTTTTGTTTTTTTTTTATCCGGGAGCTCACGGATGTTCTTGCAGTCGGTGCTTAAATTGCAATGCAAACAAAAGACTTATAAAACTGAGGATAAAGGAGTGAAATATTACTGACCAAACACCACAGACCTCAGCAAACACTGCACACAGTGGAGGTAAAGAAGTTAAATACTGTGACTGAGTGCACATATCAGTCATCCAATCAAACCAATCAAAGACATCAATCAATCAAATCTCTCATTGAAGGAAAAAAAACACAAATATGTCCAAGTAATGTGAAAATATCCAACCATAACAGAAAGTTTGTGCAGCTCTAGCAGACCACTGATTGGTCAAAGAGAAAAAGTCTTTCTGCATGTTGAAGAAATAAATGTGCATGTTGTTAATAATAAATGTAATAATAATAATAATAATAATAATAATAATAATAATAATAATAATAATAATAATAATAATAATAGAACCATAAAATAATTTTTTAAAACTTTGTTTTTTACTTTTCACAAGCTGCAATGCAACCATGTAACAAAAACAGATTTTGAGTCGCTACTATTTGCTTTAGCATTTTGTGGCAGGTGTAACAGGTTTTGTTTTTTTAATTCTGAAAATGTTCTAAAATGAGACGCCATAAAAAAAAAAAATGTGTTCAACATCCTGTACTGCAGCTAATCAACAGGGCACAATTAAATTGCCCCAGATTCATTTGCATTTAAAGCACAAGACTCTACAGTACCCTGACACTGACACGACACCCCCAGCTGGTCCAGGATGGGACGGTATCCCCCCAAGAAGCAGTGGTAAATGGAGTGAGGTGGAACTGCTCACACAGCGTGACAAGGCAAACTTTACCTCGGCCTCAGATTGTTCTCAATCTGAGTAAACAGGCGTTGGTTCTAGTCCGAAGCTCCAGGATGTCGTTCCGCTGAGAACCAGCAAAGCCTTCATCACCCAGTGCAAACAGCAACAGGAACACAGTCATGGTAGCCTTTATAAAGCTGATGACCTGCCGATGGCTTGAGACCAGCTGCAGGTAGGAACCAGACCCAGAACAAAGGCGGAACCAGAACACAGGAACTGGAATACAGCTGCAGGTAGGAACCAGAACCAGAACACAGCTGCATATAGGAACCAAAACACAGGTGCAGGTCGGAACCAGACCCAGAACACAGCTGCAGGTAGGAAGCAAAACACAGGTGCAGGTCGGAACCAGACCCAGAACACAGCTGCAGGTAGGAAGCAAAACACAGGTGCAGGTCGGAACCAAAACAAAAACGCAGCTGCACATAGAAACTAAAACACAGGTGCAGGTAGGAACCAGAACCAGAACACAGCTGCAGGTAGGAACCAAAACAAAAACACAGCTGCACATAGAAACTAAAACACAGGTGCAGGTAGGAACCAGAACCAGAACACAGCTGCAGGTAGGAACCAAAACACAGGTGCAGGTCGGAACCAGAACCAGAACACAGCTGCGTATAGGAACCAAAACACAGGTGCAGGTAGGAACCAGAACCAGAACACAGCTGCAGGTAGGAACCAAAACACAGGTGCAGGTCGGAACCAGAACAAGAACACAGCTGCAGGTAGGAACCAAAACACAGGTGCAGGTCGGAACCAGAACAAGAACACAGCTGCACATAGAAACTAAAACAAAGGTGCAGGTAGAAACCAGAACCAGAACACAGCTGTGTATAGGAACCAGAACACAGCTGCAGGTAGGAACCAGAACCAGAACACAGCTGCAGGTAGGAACCAAAACACAGGTGCAGGTATGCATTAGAACTAGAACACAACTGCAGGTCCGACTGTGTCAGATTTTCTTCCCAAATTCCTTAAAAAGTTTCATCAAAACTGAGAGCGACTGTCTGACCTCTGTGTGAAACTGGTCTCTTAAATTCCTGCTTTCCAAGGTTAAAGGATTGGAACAGCAGACCACATGGCGCTCTTCTTCTACCTCGCCATCTCCCTGTGTGTCCTGAGGACCCCTCCCATCCTGACGCTGCGGCCCACCACACCGCCACTCATCAGAGGCCACCCCTTCATTGCTATATGGAATTCCCCGACCACGGTGTGTGAGAAAAGCGACATCGATCTCAACCTGGAGGCCTTCAAAGCAGTGAGCACACCGGCCGCCAGGCCCCATCAGTTCCTCAACATCTTCTATGAGCCACGACTGGGTTTCTACCCAGAAATCCACCCTGACACACAGGAGTCCATCATGGGCGGGATCCCGCAGAACGCCAGTCTGACGGAACACCTGGCAGAGGCGGAGAAGGACATCGAGCATTTGATTGCTGAGAAGCTTCCTGGACTGGCCGTCATCGACTGGGAGGCCTGGCGTCCCCTGTGGTTCCGCAACTGGGGATCTAAGATGGTTTACCGACAGTTCTCCGTCGCTCACGCCCGCAAGCTCCACCCATCGCTGCCCCTGGACAAGGTCAGAGACGTAGCAAGGGTCCAGTTTGAGCAAGCGGCCCAGAACTTCATGGAGAAGACCCTGCAGCTGGGCCTGCACCTGCGCCCCAATCACCTGTGGGGCTTCTACCTCTTCCCGGACTGCTACAACAGCAAGTGGAGCGAATCCGGCTACACGGGACGCTGCTCCGACAAAACCAAGGCCCAGAACCAGCAGCTTATGTGGCTGTGGAACCGCAGCACCGCCCACTTCCCCTCCGTCTACCTCAGCGAGGGCCTGAGGAACTCCCCCAACGCCAGACTGTATGTCCGTAACCGGGTGCAGGAGTCGCTGCGACTGGCGGAGCTCTCGGAGCGCCCCCTCATGGTGCCCACCTACGTCTACTCCCGGATCCTGTACCGCACCAAGAACGATAAGTTCCTGACGCAGGTCGGTGGAGCCTGGAGTCAGTCGGTCGGTCGGTCTGCAGGTCTGACGCCCATCAGGGCAAGACAATGATTGTTTGTTTTTTGCTATGGCAACCAGGTGGACCTGGAGAGCACCATTGGAGAGACTGCAGCTCTGGGGGCCTCGGGGGTCATCCTGTGGGGCGCAAGCAGCGACTACCAGACAGAGGTGGGCTCTTCAGAGGTGCAGGAGACCTCCGTCACATGACAGTCAGTTGATAGGTGGCGCAGAGGCCTCACTCAGGTTCTTCAGACAGATTGGTTCAAACCTCTAGGATTTCTTCAGCACCAAGTGTTTGGTCTGTTTTAGGGGCTGCCGGGCCACCGCCATTGTCGTAGATCTTCTGGCCTGAGAGCTTCTGACCCCTGACCTTCTGAACTCCCTCCTCAGGCTTCCTGTCAACGTCTCTCCCACTTCCTGGAAAACACCCTCAACCCCTACTTGGCCAACGTGACGGCGGCTGCCGTGCTGTGCAGCAGGGTTTTGTGCCAGGGTGCCGGCCGCTGCCTCCGCAAAGACTACGACTCTACCAACTACCTGCACCTGAATGCCGCCCACTTCCACATCCGGCTGGTGGATGGGCAGTACGAGGCCGTCGGCCGGCCGGACCCCGCCGACCTGGATGCCTGGGCGGCGGCCTTCACCTGCCACTGCTACGCCGGCAGCAGCTGCTCCGCCAAACTGGTTTACCCCAAGTCAGAGACACGCATCCTGATCCAGCCGCCCCACTGAACAGCGCACCCTGCTGGTTGGCCCCATTATGGTTTGATTATTCCAGATCATATTCAGACTGCGTGAGTTCTAGAAAAAGATTAAAATAAGAAATTGAAATGCAAAATTTGAAAAAATAAAATTTGAAATGGACTCCTGGAGCTGTTGTGTCTTCTGACTTTCAAACATCAAAGAAATAAAATATTATTATAATAAATATATATGAGGCACTGAAAGAAATTAAAGTAAAACAAAGAAACGCTGAAGGCTGTCACAGGCACCCCTGCTGGTCACATACTGTTTGAATCACACACAGCTTCTTCTCCTCCTTCTTCTTCTTCATCATCATCTTCTTCTTCTCCTGATGTTCCCACATGTCAGAGCTCTAAGCTGGGGGATCTATCCCAGAATCAGACTTTCACCATTTTTTCATTTGTGTGAATATTGAAAACGTGTAATGGGCGTGAGTGCCACCCACAGGAAGTCCTGATGAAACCAGCTTCCTGTTGGCCAGCCCCGACCCTGCAGCATTCCTGGCGTGTCCCGACAGCAGCGTGTCCACATCTTGGTCCTACTCATCCTCCTGAAACTTTCCAGATATGTCCCTCAGGCAGGCAGATGGGTAGGGAGAGAAGGGGGCGGGGCTGGAAGGGATGGGATAGGACGCCCCAATAAAAAGGGCGGGAACACCTCCTCCGATCACCTGTGGCTAGCCCCACTAGCCCCAACAAGCCTGCATAGGTGGAGGTGGAGCAGCTCCTCCACTCAGACCGGAGACGCCAGGATCAGGTTCAGAAGGTAGGAGCTCCTCGGTGGTTCGTTGCTAATTAGGAAGTTTTACTGGGAGGTTTTACTGGAAGGTTTTACTGGGGTGCTGACCTGATCATTACTCTGGGCGTGGATCTATAAAGGCTGACTCGATGGCTTAGCTCGTAAAAGTGTCAGCCTTCCAACTGCCTCCAGACAAACGGAGCAGATCAGAGAAGACTCGTTGTGTCTGTGAATCATGGACATGCTCATAAAGATCTCCAACAAGTGGAAGGAGGTCAGACCATTAATTCGTCCGTCAGCACCTGACAGAAGGATGACCAGGAACCCCGATCTGTTAGAAATGAAGAAGATAATCATTCACTTGTGATTTGTTATTTTTCAAAGTTGGGAAACCGGTTTTCCTTGCGCCTCACAGTAGGGGGCAGCAGACACGCTGTGACGGGCTGAGGCAGGTGTGACAGGTGAAGGCAGAGCGCCGAGGAAGTGTTTGCTACACAGATACTAGTAGGACTGGGTGAACTGGGATTAAATTCCCCCCTGCAGGCCTTCAGTGATTCATTCATCAGGTTACATGGCATCCAAACAAAGTTCCCCCGGCTTCATGTTTTGACCTGAGTTCAACTGAAGAGCTGATCCCAGCTTGAAAAGAATCCCGAACACCCAATAATCAGCAGGATTATTAGAAGCAACGATGCTAGAAGTTAGTTCATGTTGGTGGTTCGCCAAGACTGAGGGAGTGAAGGGACTGGGTCTGGGACATTAAGGACTGGGATTGTAGGGACTGGAGGGACAGGGACTGTGGAAGTTGGCATTGGGACAGTTGGGACTGGAGTGGTGGAACAAGAACAGGGACTTTTGGGACTGGGACTTGGGTTGTTAGGACTTGGACAGGAGGGACTGGGACTGTTGGGACTCGATGGACTGCAGGCAGGGACTGGAGGGACTGGGAGTGGTATTATAGCTCTGGTGGTCTTCCGGCTTCATTACAGTTATTTTTCTTTGTGTGTGTGTGTGTGTGTGTGTGTGTGTGTGTGTGTGTGTGTGTGTGTGTGTTTTTTTTTAAATTATCTCAAGATATGAAAATGAGCAGCCAGAGTTTCTTCCGGACGGTCCTGGCCATGCTGGTCCAACTGGTCTCCAGTCAGCCGCTGCCAAGCACCGCCCCTCCCCTCCATCCACACCAGCCCTTCCTCTTCCTGTGGAACGCCCCCACCGAGCTCTGCCACGTCCGCTTTGGCCTGCCGCTCGACCTCTCCTACTTCCACCTGGTCAGCAGCACGCTGAGGACCGCCACCAACCAGAGCGTCTCTATCTTCTACACAGACCGCTTCGGCATCTTCCCCTACCTGGACGAGGACACGGGCGAGGCCTACGACGAGGGGCTGCCCCAGCTGATCGACCTGCAGGAGCACCGCGAGTTGGCCGAGGATGACATCCAGCACTACATCCCCGAGGACCAGCCGGGCCTGGCCGTGCTGGACTTCGAGGAGTGGAGACCGCAGTGGGTCAGGAACTGGGGCAGCAAGGACATCTACCGGCAGTACTCCGTGGACGTGGTTCGCAGGAAGAACGCCTCCCTGTCAGAGGACGAGGCGGAGGAGCGAGCCAAGGTGGTGTTTGAGCGGGCGGCTAGGAAGTACTTCCTGCGCTCGCTGGGCCTGGGCAGGCGGCTGAGGCCCAGGAGGCTGTGGGGATACTACCTCTACCCCGACTGCTACAACTACCACTACAACCAGGACCTGGCCAGCTTCACCGGGGAGTGTCCAGACATCGAGAGGGAGCGCAACGACCAGCTGCTGTGGCTCTGGAGGGAGTCCAGCGCCCTCTACCCGTCCATCTACCTTGAACTGGTGCTTAGGGACTCGAAGCAGGCCCGGCTCTTCGTCCGCCACCGGATCCAGGAGGCCATGAGGGTCTCCATCCTGGCCAACAGCACCTACTCCACCCCGGTCTACGCCTACATCCGACCCGTGTACAAGGACAGCACCAACGACTACATGTCCAAGGTCAGCAGAGGTGGAGAAAGTATTCACATTATTCTTTATTGCAGTGAAAGCGCATACACCTGTGTTTAAAAAAAGAAATACTCCGGTCAAAGTAGAAGTACTGATTCAACTCTTTTACTCAAGTCAAAATAAGAAGTACAGGTTCTGAAATGTACTGAAGTCAAAATGAAAGCTGACCTGGCTCTGCCCTCGGTTTCGTGCCCGTCCTCACCAGCATTTGAACTTCCTCCTACACAGCTGGACCTGGTCAACACCATTGGCGAAGCCGCTGCTCTGGGCGCTGCCGGCGTGGTTTCCTGGGGGGACATGAACGTCACAGAGTCTGAGGTACAGTAGGTCCCGCTCCTCGGTCTCCGCCCACAAAAACTGGCTCCTCCTCCTTCCCCAGCCCTACCTACCTGCTACTGCTTCTCCTTCCCTCAGGACTCGTGTTTCGACGCGCGGCGCCACCTGGAGGAGGTGATGAACCCGTACATCCTCAACGTCTCCACGGCGGCGCGGCTCTGCGGTGAGGCGTTGTGTCAGGGCCGCGGCCGCTGTGTCAGGAAGCGCTGGGACGCCGACGTCTACCTCCACCTCCACCCCGACCGCTACCGGATCTGGCGCCGGCACCGTGGCGGCGCGCTGGTCGTGGACGGGAGCCTCTCCTACGACGACGTCAACTGGTTCGACCGCCACTTTGACTGCATGTGCTACGGCAGCGGCGGGCCGTGTCGATACCTGCTGACTCCAAACATCGTCCAGGAGGCCGCCGTCACCGCCTGGAACACGGCCGCCAGGAGGCCACCCCCTCTTCTGCTCCTGACACAGCTGGTATGCCTGAGGCTTTTGCTGATGTGAACAGGTGAGCGGAGGTGAGAGGTAACCAAGTGCAAATACTTTGTTATTCTACTTCAGCAAATATTTACTTTACTGGCGTATTTCTTTTTCTGACAACTTTTTACTCTTTTCTCCACATTTGTACGCAAATATCTGTACTCTGTACTGCTTAAATAGGAAATAACATGCTGGTTACATTTATATTTAAACGTCTTTCAAAGATATAAAGTTTCTTCAAAGTAGTTGACTTATTTGTTTTTTGTTGATTCTAGTTGTTGTTGTTTGAAGTGGAGCTATTTGAACTCTGCTGTTGTGTAGTTGAACGTAGATGGACAGTGGATGATATTTTAAAGATAGGAGATTATTTTAGAGTACCTCAGCTTTGGGGTCATTGTTCAGTACATTTTCAATACAGAGAAAAATAAACATGGAGAAAATAACATTGGTTATCGTTATTAAACGTGTCAATGGTCGGAACTAGTATATCAAACTATGTTACGAGAACCACAGTGCAAAAAAAGCAATGCAGGACATGGCCTGTGGGGGGAGACAGAGCTCAGATCTTCACAGCTCCATCCAGACTTTTCATTCTGGCTGTTGTGTTTCTATGAAGCACAGAACTGGACCAGGTCTGGCTGCCTGGCTGGAAGCTGATCCGGGAATATCGTCATTCCCACCTCAGGTACACTTTCCCAACATCCGCGAGGAGGTGCAGCAGTTGACCAGCCGGATTAATCAATGCGAACGCTTTCTTGCTTTGTCACTCTTCCCTGGAATTTCATCATCCAGCTGCCTTTGCTTTGCATAGCTCAGCATTTAGCCCGCAGGAAAGCTTAAGTCCATCCTCATGCCAGCGGCACCCTGAAGCTTGGTCCAGCGCTGGAATGTCAAAGTTTAGCTGCGACACACAAAGCCGTTGTTTTTTTGTCGCTTAAATGAGGGAAATTCCTCAAGTTGTGACGTGACCCTGCCACAACCTCATCCATATTCAGCCATAGGAGGTCAAAGGTCACCTGACTCAAACAAAAGACAGTTCACATGACTGTTATTATTCCACTGTGTGTGATCGGAGTCCGCTTTTATTTTGATTTTTGGGACTTTGATTAAACAGATTCTGAACTCATGTTGTACGTCTCTCAGCTCTGTTGAGTGTTTCTGTGTTTCTACTGAAACACACCTCCCACCACAAGTGTGAGTGAGATGTTTCCTGTCACAGTGTTGCTGGGGATCACTGTGCGTTCTGAGCCACGGCGTCCTCCCAGCTTGGCCCCTCCCCCTCTGGATAATGAGGCCGACGCTGATCAAGACACTAATTGTTGTCGTTCCTCTGCTTTTGTGTGTTGCTGAGGCAACAATTTCTGGGTCAGCGACCGAGTCCAAACGCCTCGCTGCACACACCAACCCTTCGCCCTCCCCAGGACGAGGAGGAGGAGGAGGAGGAGGAGAGGGAGGAGTCAGTCCTGTTAAAAAGGGGCGGAGAGAACAGATTGTTCAGACGGCTCAGTCTCTGGCTCGGTCAGTTGCTGAATCAATGTGAATCAACTGGTTGATCTCTGACCCCCAGCGCTCTCAGACGTCAGATCTGGCCCTGAAGATGCTGCGACGATTCCGACCGACGAACTGAATCGATCCTTTGACTCTTTGACTCTTCTGGCCTTTGATTCCCAGTTGAAGGAGCAGGTGATGATGTATGGACGAGGGGGCGGGGCCTTTGGTATCTGTCTGAAGTCTGGTTGCCGTTGGTTCTGGTCAGTTCGGTGTGATGACCCCTGGCCCCGCCCCCTCCAGGACAGGACGTGATCCTGGGAGCGTTGGGTCGGTAGGACAGCGGAGCCTCAGTGTCTCTTGTTGCACCATTGTTTCAGAATGAATAGGGGCTGTCTAATTACTGGAGCAGTGGGCGGAGCCGCTGGCCTCAAAAGGCACAAAAGGCCGAAACACGAACATTTGGCAACAGCGGAGAGCGAATCAAAGGCCGGTAGCTGATTAGAGAAGAAGAATGAGCCTCTAAATTTGGATGGACGCACACAATGACTGAGGAATGTTGCACAATTATCCCAGAAGACAACCCATCCCATTTCTCACGCAGATCAAACAATTTTCTGTGAAGATTAAAACTTCCTGGAGCATCCTCAGGGATCTGATGAGGTTCTGCAGCGGATTTACATCTGGCATGCCTTACGGAATGTGAATTTCCTTCAATTTCCTCCTTTCAAATCTCAAATATTTTCACTAAACTCAAAAACATCAGGTGTCAAAGTGCCAGTGCAACTTTGGGTGAAAGTCCTAGGGAGCAACAAAACAGAAGTGGGAATTTGGTGGATGAGGAAGTCGGACAGTTCTGGACTGTGAGTGGGCTGCCAAGCTAGACGCTAGCTTCTAACAACTAACAGCTAGCAGCTAACAGCTAACAGGCCCAAACAACAGTGTGTCTGTCAGCGCTGACAGGAGGAATGAAGCAGGGAGCCTGAGGGTTGACGCTCCAGAGGATGGGCCGCACCGCAGGCCAAACAGCTGGGAGGCCCCGCCCCCCGTCGCCGTGACGACCAGCACAGGACAATCGCTGCTGTGTTGGTTCCGGCTGGGAAGCGGCCACCGGCATGATGATGATGATGATGATGACAAACAGCAGCTGCAGCAGTGTGATGCAGCAAATCAATGTGCTGGAGGACAAGTCGACTTATGTGTTGAACCAATGTTCTGGTTCTGGTACTGGTTCTGGTTCTGGTTCTGGTGCTGCTTCGAGGCCTGAAGTGACGCATAAGCAGCCTCCATTGAAATGAGATATTTATTTAACAGATATTCAAATTTATTTGAATTATTGTTTGATAAATTAATAAAATTAAATTTCATCAATTTAATTATTTAATTAATTTAAAATTAAATTAAAAAAACAAAAACAAAACATTGATTGGTTAAAAAACATAACATAAACAAATAGGAGCAAAAACATTGTTACTGTTTTAGGAAATATTTGAGTTACTGGGTTGAAAATGTACAGCTGGATACAATCGCAGCTTTTAATCCGCAAAGTTTGAACAAGAGTATGTTGCTAATAACGTTAGAGTTGGCCAAATTAGCATCAACTAGCCAAATTTTAGGTTTTTTTTAAGGCAACATTATAGCCATTAAATTGTTTGGTTTTCAACCTTATGAGTTTTTCAACAATATTTGGAAAAAATAAAAAAATAAAATTTCCCGCGACGCACACATATTTTCTGCTGACGTTAATGAAGTTTAACAGAACTACGGTTGGAATGTGGAAGGTTTCTTTATTTTTATGAGTGAAACAGCTGGAGAACATGAGAGCTAAACAGTTCTGCTAGATTTTCCCGACTCCTTCCCCTTTTAGTCCAGTTTTTTAAAAGAAAAACAAAATCAAAAAGTCAAAAAAAAATCTACATTTAAAAGTGACGTTGATGCTGTTCCGAGCTTATAAACAAAAGTGCGAAGAGAGAAACAAACGCAAACAGCTGAACGGCTCGACTGAGTGGAAGGAGGAAACCAGAAAAAAAAACATCCAAACGACCTGAACAGCTGGGTCTTCAGATCAGACGGCTCAGGAGTCACTTTGATCTAGATTCTAGATTCCGACTGGCAGAACGTGGTGCTAAAAGGACTTGTTTCCTCAGTGCAAAGGTCCAAAAAAATTAAATCAGTTTTTTAACTTAACTAAAAGACAAAAACTACATTTAAGAACCAAGTGCAGATTCTGGGAAAACACTGGTGAGCTAAAAGTGGAGCAGTTCCGCCGACGTGAATGACGCCCGAGTCACCTGTCTCATTACAAACGACTCAATATAAAGGAATGGCTCAGATTTATGTGAACCAAACATCGGTGAACGACTCTCTTTTGTCGAACCAAACGGATGGAATCCAACAGAATGGGCCTTTGGGAAGGGAAGCTCCACCCACCTCTCAGCAGTGGGTGCCCACCGTGCTGGACGGCGCCCTGCGGAGCGGCGGGAGTTCCAGCTCTGTGGCAGCCGACTCACCCCGCGATGGGCGGCGGCGCCCGCGGCCGTGGTCGTGGCCGTTGTGCGCGTCGGTGGGCGTGTCGGCAGCGGGCGGATCCTGGCACTCCTGCCAGCAGCAGCAGCAGCAGTCAATCGCGGCGCGCCGGAACGGCCGGCACATGCCGAAGAGCAGCGGCGGCGTGGCGGCCGCCCGGCAGAAGAGCAGCAGCTGGCCCAGCAGGCGCAGCACGTCCAGCGCCCTGCGGGAGACGCTGGCCGCCATGTACACGGCCACGATGTTGCAGATGTTCTCGGGGACCATGCAGAAGCCGTAGAGGATGGCCAGCGCCACCACGGCGCAGTTCATCTGGCTCTCCAGCCGCAGTTGCTTCCTGCTGCGGGCGCCGGGGCCGCCGGATCCACCGGCGCTGCAGGCCCGCCGGCGCGCGCGGATCCGGCGGGCCGTGGCCAGCGAGCTGCAGATGGTGAAGAGCGTGGGCAGGCAGAAGTAGCAGCCGAAGTACCACCAGAGGCGGGCGCCGTCGTAGGTCAGGCCCAGGACGTAGAGGCCGTCGGGCAGCTGCGTGGACACGCGCAGTTCGCATCGCTGGCACGGCGGCGCCTCGGGGGCGTCGCCCTCCTCGCTCGCCAGCTGCCGGATCAGCAGCTCGGGCAGCGCCAGCAGCAGGGCGCCCACCCAAATGACGGCCAACTTTGCCACCGTGGACGCCCAGCCCTCCGTCGTCTCGTAGGGCGTCAGGACGTCGGTGGCGGCGGCGCGGAAGCGGTCGATGCAGAGGGCGCACAGTGTGAAGGTCGTGACCCCGAGAGAGGCCACCTGGGTGGGGGAGAGACGCTCGGGTTAATAGTCTGGAAGGAAGAGGGCACCGAGAACCAGCAAGGGGCAGTGAGGAGGCAGGGTTCAACTGCAGTACCAAGTGTTGCCACTGGGGGAAAATCCTAACTTGTTTGTAAAGAATTGATTCAGGGCCTGCAGCTCCACATGCTGAGCTTAGGACCATTGGGTGCTGAAGGGGACGCATGGGAAAGCAAATGGGCAAGAATGAGAGCGCACACACACACACACACACACACACACACACACACACACACACACACACACTGGGGGGAGGGCAAACTGGACCAACAACAAATTAAAACCACATCTTATGTCAGACCTGATTCCTGTGTGTGTGTGTGTGTGTGTGTGTGTGTGTGTGTGTGTGTGTGTGTGTGTGTGTGTGTGTGTGCGGGCCTCTAATCTCAGTCTGAGCAACTCCTCATTAATCCTCAACTGCTCTCTGATTGGACAGCAGGTGTCATCCCGTCGATTCAGATTAGAGACGCTTGGTGTTAAACCCAATTTAAAAGAGTCGACTCCTCCCACAAAACCTGTCGTGGTGTAAACAAGCGGCTGCCCGGAGACCTCCAGACCTGCAGACCTCCAGGCAGCAGCTGATTGTTTAGCCCTCTGTTTACAGCCTGCTGCTAAAAACTCACCTTCCAGAAAAACCTTCCAGCCACAAGCAAAACAAGGCTGGTGGGGCAGAAAGGCGGAGAGGGTGGAGCCAACACCCGGCTGCGGGTGTGGTTACGACTAAACTGTGCGAGTGTCAGTGCCCTTTGTGAGATCACTGTCAAAGCTCACACTCCTGCAGCATGGGGGAAGCATCCCCAAGACACACCAACAGCTGAGTTATGTGACCTGAATGATGGCAACATCTGAAAGAATGAACAACATGAAAATATTATCATTATTATACTGTTAATAGTGTTAATTTCTCCAGTGTAAAATTAACTGGGACCACTGGGAGGAAATCTGGCAGCGTTTTATAAAATACATACATGGTATCACTGGGCTGTTCCCACTGACTAACTCCCTGCCATCTGATTGGCCGATTCATGTGAACAAACGCCAGCTGGTTGCAGCCAATTTCTTCTGTTCTGCTGGACCAGACTCTGAAGTGATGCTGCTACAGACTCCTACAGGCTCGTACAGGTGGTACTCCCAGCCTAGCCCCGCCCCGCCCCCACACTCACCTCCAGGTAGGGGATGACGGTGCAGGAGGCCTGACCCAGCAGCCAGTGTTTGGTGAGCTGGTGGAAGACCACCAGCGGCAGGCAGAAGAAGATGACGGTGAAGTCCCAGAGCGCCAGGTTGGCCAGCAGCGAGTTGGAGATGCTCCTCATGTGGTAGTTGTGACACACGATGCACATGAGTGACATGTTGCCCAGGATGCCCAGGCTGAAGATGATGGCTGCCGCCGCCAGGACGGCGTAGGCCGCGTAGGCCTCGGCGCCCAGCGGGTAGAAGGGGTTCCTCACCCGCTTCCGCCGGGTGTTTACCGAGGAGGGCGGCGGGGTGAGGTCGGGGAGCTCCTCTTCCTCCTGCACATCCTCTTCCACTTCCTGCTCCAGGGGGTCCGAGGCGTTGAAGCCTAGCGGCGGCCCGTCCTGCTGGGCCATGGCGGCGGCGGCGGCGGCGGGCGGAGCATCCCTGCGGGCTCTGGGGCTTCGCAGCAGGGGAAGTTCCTCCGGCTCGTCCGCCTCCTCCGTGCGTAACGCTCCAAGTTGCGCGTCGCTTTTACGCGCGGCGCGGAGCGGTGGCGGCGCGTGTGGTAAGCCCCATCCCGGGTTGAGCTCAGCCCAGTCCGGCCCGGAGAGTTCGGATCGGGGCCCGGAGGAGGAGGCAGCGGCGGCACCGGCAGAGGCGACCCAGAGCCCCAGAACCAGGAGCACCGAGAGGAAAGGCAGCATGGCGGCCGGTCGGCGAGTCTAACCCGGCAGAACAAGCGTCTTCCGGCCGGTTCGGTCCATTTCTGACCCGCTTCCACCGAACAACTGAGGGTTTCCACAGCCGCCCTCCGCCCTCGACCCCTCAGTCCCACTTCTCAGGCACCGCGGCGGGTGGGATCGGTGGGGAGGAGCCCGTTTGTGGGGAACGCCCACCTCCGCCCGCACAGCCGCTCATCAGCCGAGCACCGCACTGGGACCAGCTGACTGGAGAGTGTGGGACCAGTCTGGTCAACAGGCACGGAAGTCAGTCCAGTCTGGGTCACGCAACAACAACTACATCAACACCAACAACCACAAACATCTCATCATCAGCTGATGTAAACAACTGGATCAATCACCTCATCAATCTTTTCCAACAAACCGTCAGGGCCAATAACAAGTTGCCGAAACATCGAATCAAAGTTTAAATCTGACGCATTCCATTAAATGAGAACTTTTATCTTGCCCATGTCGCCATCTAGCGCCCTGTGGCTGCATTACACCAGGCCCAGTTAGTTTTCAACTCCCACATTTTGACAGTTGATAAGATCTGTGTTTTTCTAGCACCAGGTTTCCCATTGTCAGGCTAAAAAAGTGTCATTTTATAACGATTTTGGTTGGTGGTGTGCCATGGGATTTTTCAATGTAAAAAAGGTGCTGTGGCTCAAAAAAGGTTGAAAAAAAAGGATTGTTTTTCTTGTTTTTTATTTTTATTTACATACATAAACTGTTTATAAAAACAACAGAATCATCTCTTTGCCAACTTTACATCAAAAAATAAATAGTTTACTTTTAAAGAAAAACTAAAGTTAAACAACAGAATGTAGGACCCAAGGTTGGCCTCTATGTGAGAGGCGGAGTCACGGTAGCTCCGCCCCAGCAGAGGGCGCCCCGACGACGGAGGTGTGGCAGATCTGGTGGCAGGTCTGTTTCCTGTCGCCGTCCAGGTAGGATGCCACACACACCTGAAGCCACGGCGGTGCATCTGGGGACACGCAAACACAAACTCTTACCTCTGCAGTGAAACTCAACAAACCAGTCTATCGCCTCATGGTGGCCGGCTGCAGCATTGCCACTTAAGCTCCTCCTTGGTTTTGGGCACAAGGCCCTGATAGCATTTTATTGAAGGCTGGGGCTGCCTGTGATTGGCCAGTTGTATGATCGGGGCAGGAAGTCAACTTCCACCAAGCAACCAACCACATCACATATGCTGGTTAACTGAGCTTCTTATTCACGGGCCCAATTGAAAACAGCAGTTATTCTTTTATTTGTTTGCCACACGTACCAGCGCTGCCCCCTGGTGGACAGAGGGAATCCATGGTCTGGGAGATGACATCCTGAGCCTCCTGATTGGTCGCTGCTTCTTCTGCGGAGACGCCGAAGAACAACTCCTGATGGGAAAGAAAGCCGGCCACCACCATCAGCGCAGCTTTTTTTTATTATTATTATTTTTTTAAATGTTTTAAAATTTGTCTCCCTTGGCCCACCACAAGGGGGCGGCAACACCCTGAACTCACTGCGTCCCTCCACAGGAAAACCTCCAGCGTGTCAGTAGCGTCCTGCAGCTGGAGCTTCATCAGCAGGACAAACTGCAGCAGCTCCACGCCGAGCACTGCCAGTGACAAAGAGGGGTCATGGGTCAGAGGTCAAGGTCAAGGTCAAGGTCTGTTTCATCTTGACCACAGGAGGGCAGTAGATACTGCTTGTCACTCACCCTCTGAGACAGACTTCTCATCAATGCTATCCTGTCCTTCGATGTAAGGCTCCCTCAGTGTGGCGCTAGAGCACCGTCTACACCTGTGACACACACACACACACACACACACACACACACACACACACACACACACACTGAACACCTGCACGCATCCTCATTTGCGGAGTCCCTCTCCTTCCTCGGCGTTGCCACCCACCCGTAGAACCTCTTCCTGCCTCTGAACAGGAAGGGCGCCGACAGGTCCAGCAGAGTCATGTGACCTCCCGATGATGTCACAGGAATGACGTTGCTGTAGACCGAGGCCAAGCGGCTGGTTTCCTGCAGGGTGGCGCCTGCAACACAGTCACAGTCAGCAGGGGGCGCCTCCCGCTGCCTGCGTTGGACGGTGGAACGCTTCACTCACCTTCCAGTAGGAGGAGCTCCTTGGTTTTGCCCTCGCACACCAGCTGGGTGGACAGGTGGATGGACAGAGCTCGGGCCGGGGACCCCGGGGACCCGCCGGGGAGGTCGGCCTGCCCGGAGCAGGTCCAGGGTGGTCCACTGCACCCCGGCTTACCGGACGAAGCTGAGAAAACGGCAGCCAGCTGCTCCTCGTCTGGGACGTCGCGCCTGATCGGAGTGAAAAGGATTTTGCAGGAGGTGTTGCACCGGCCAGTGCTTCTCAACTGGTGGACTCCACCCACCCACATTATTTTTCTCTCCATCATGAAGTCACAAAAATAAAAACGCCAACCCACTTTTTTACCATGACTAGAAATAGAAACTATTGAAATTATTGATTTGAATTGTGTCCTACAAAATAAATGTCCAACATTTTCTCTATAAATATATAATTTTTAAAGGGAAACTATCCACAAAACCGCTACCAAACTAAAATGTAGCAAGTTAAAAATTATTAAACCATCAAAGATCATAAAAAAGTTCAAAGAATCTCCAGGTAACCAACTTACAGCCCTGATAACAAATAACCTCATTATAAAAAAAAAAAAAAAAACAGGGGTCAAAGGTCAGCGCTCCAGACCACTCACATGCTGCAACACTTGCTGCAGTAGAGCTTCAGGGCCTGGTGGAGGCGCTGTGGCTCAAAGGACTTGAGCTGGACCCTGACGTGGTGGAAGCCGCCCGGACCGGAGTGCTTGAGCTCCGACAGCGTCACCTGCTGGGCGTCATGGGAGCAGCGTCGCTCTAAGACACACAGACACAGACACAGACACAGACACAGACACACACACACAGGTTAGAGGACATCCTGACTCAGCTGGAGCAGCGTTAGTGCTGCTGCTGTTGTGATCTCAGGCGCTGACTGACGCCGTTTCATACCTGAACTGATCTGCACCTGTTCAGCACCTGCACAAAGAAACAGATGAGAAAGAAGGTCAGAGAGCACCGTCATGAACACCTCCAGGTGACCCCCTCACCCTCCGTCCGTCTGTCCGTCTGTTTGAGACTAAACTTCAAGGAGGAGAAAGCGCCACCTGCTGTTGTAGTACCGCCAGTAGCCACCAGATGGCCTGACTGCGGTAACGTGCTGTCACACTGGTAGGCGGATGAGGACGGGACCAAAGTCCAAACACTGGGTAATATAAAAAAATAACCTTAAAGTCATTGTCCACCAAATAAAGTTGTGTTGTGACAATAAGCCGTCACATAACCATAAAGTTGCGACTATCACGAGAATAAATCTTTACGCTACATTTAACGAGGATTAAGTGTCCGAGGGGTTGAGCTTTACGGCCGAACGCCCTCGTTATCGTCCTTCGGTGAACTCAGTTAAGATGTTCACTCACTTGTTGATCATGTTAAACTACCAACTACATCCTGAGGGGGGAGCCAGAGTTCAGGTCTAAGGTTCCTCTGAGCACAAAACAAAGATCTGGGGCTCTGCAGGTGCAGATGGATGAAGTGTTTTGGTAACCCAAAAAAATATATTATGGGATATTTAGAAAACATGCCCTACAACATGTGTTACAACAAATTATCTGTATTTGAAGGCCGTGGTATTTAGCTCTTTATTAAAATTACTCTTAAAACACTGCGGAAAAAAAGATGAAATACAGCTATTCTATTAATTAATCACTAATAAAATAACTTCTTCAAGTTTGGTAAGCCGGAATCAAAGCTTAACGGGCCAAACATGGCCCTTGGACCGTAGTTTGCCCATGCCTGAGCCAGACAGACATACAGACAGACAGACAGACAGACAGACAGACAGACAGACAGACAGTGTCTGGTGACAGTCTGGAAGCGGAGCCGAGCTTCCGGCTAAATAAAACATGGTCCTGGGAAACCGTTGGGATTTAAAAGTCAAGCGGCACGGCGCCACCTGCAGGTATGGAGGTAGAACATCAGGTCCAGAAGGTCAGAGGAGGGGACTGAGGTGAGGTGCCACTGACGGGCCCCTCTGGTCTCCTCACCTGCTGGGAACTCGGGAGGCGTGCACCACACCTCCAGCACCTCCTCGTCGCTGGGCTCTCCTCGCTGGAGCAGCGGCTCCATGTCCCTGAGGAGGCCGTGAAGAAGAAGAAAGAAGAAGAAGAAGAAGAAGAAGAAGAAGAAGAAGTGTTAGTTATCTCAGCGAGGTTGACCCTTGACCCCTGGTCTCCTGCCAGACCTCATCATCTTCTGGACGTCAGGGCTGCTCTTTGGGAGGACGCGAATGCCGCGGCCGAACGCCGTGCCGCCGTGCAGGTGGAAGGTCAGGTGACTGGCGTCCGCCTCCTTCGTCTGGCTGCCGGCCAGGCCCTCCGCCTTGCTGGAGGCCGCCGGGAGAGCACGCAGGTTGAAGATCTTCAGGAAGTCTCCCGGCTGTGGGAGGAGGGAGAAGAAGAAGAAGAAGAAGAAGAAGAAGAAGAAGAAGAAGTGGAAAAGGTCAGAGGTCAATGGTCAGGCAGGAGAACAGCGACAGGTTCACCCCCACGGTGGGGCCTTCTAATTTAAATTTCAACTGTAACCTTTTTCCACAGGCTAATAATACATTTAAAAAACAAAAAAACCAACCAAACAACAATAAACCAATGAAGTCAGAACAATAATATCCCTCGATCAACATCTTGTCCTGATTGATGCACCAAAATACCTGCTGGGATCTGTAGTTTTCGCGGTGCACGTGCGGGTCAGATTTTGTGTTGCCTCACGGGCCAAATTAAATAAACTGCTGGCCAAATTTGGCCCACAGGCCAGACTTTGACACCCAGGCTCTAGAGGCAGACAGAGGTATTACGTCAATCAGTTTTTCTTCCTCTCCCTGATGGAATTACTTCCAGTCAGACTTCGGTGGCTGCAGTGTCTCCGAGCAGGCAGCAGGGGGCGACGGCGCACTGAGGACAGCAGGTCTGTCTGCGCCCCCCCCCCCCCCCACCCAACTACTCCCATCCCTCTTCAGTATAAATACTGGAGAAATTGCAGAGTTTAATTTCAAGAAATGAAATGAATGAGTCGCAATAACGCAACACCCAGCCACCAGCAGGGGGAGCCCCAGCAGGACGGCTGGCTGACGGATCAGATCTTTCCTGGATCATGTTGACGAGGTGTTCAGGGACCGCAAGACATCCAGCGCTTTTAGTCTCTCTCTCTCTGGCCGTCTGACAGGAAGTGGCCCCCGCAGAGGAGACGAGGGGGGCGGGGACAGGCGAGTGGCACCGGGGGGAGCGCTCGCTCTCTCTCTCTCTCTCTCTCTCTCTCTCGCTCTGTGTGTCTGGGAAGCAACAGTCCACCGTCGGCCCCGCCCACCACCCACCGCCACGCCGCTGCTCTGCCGTCGCTCCGTGTTAGTGCCACTCGGCCGCCCGCTTAAAAGGGATTCGGTAACATTCCGGTGGAACGCTTTGGGCGCCCACGACTCAGCGGAGGAAGAGCCGAGGCTCCGTGAAGCAGAGAGAGAGAGAGAGAGAGAGAGAGAGAGAGAGAGAGAGAGAGAGAGAGAGAGAGAGAGAGAGAGAGAGAGAGGGGAAAAAAAGGACAGATACTGGCAACATTCCTGGAGCAACAGAGAAGAGAAAAAAATCTCTCTGGCTGCAGAGGAATCAAATCAATCAGCTGGTTGGGAACCAGGTGAGGCCGACGCCCACTAACCGTCCTGGAAAAAAGGCGGAGCCACGCACGCAGCCGCTTCCTGACCAGTCGGATTCCTTCTCTGCCACCGGGGGGAGCCAGCGAGCCGCCAGCAGGTGCAGGCTTCAGAGTTCAGATGGCAGGTTGACCTTCTCACCTTCTGACCTGACCTCCGCGTGCGGAAGCCGGTTTTGCCCAGGGTGTGACTGAATGGTCATTGGTTGATCGGTCAAACCTGGGCCAAGTCCCGACCAGCCACACCAGATTAATTCAGCTGGACCAACAGACAGGCAGGCAGGCAGGCAGGCAGACAGACAGGCAGGCAGGCAGGCAGGCAGGCAGGCAGGCAGGCAGGCAGACAGACAGACAGGCAGACAGGCAGGCAGGCAGGCAGGCAGGCAGGCAGGCAGGCAGGCAGGCAGGCAGGCAGGCAGGCAGGCAGGTTTTATTTAATGTGCTGCTCAGATCTTCAGAACGTCCCTCCCACTCACGTCCTCGCTGAGATGGACGCGTCCGCCACAGGGGCGGCGCTGTGCAGTCAAGCGTCCCCCGACGTGAAGCCGAACCTCTCAGCCGGCTTCCGCCGGAGACGGGGGGGCCCGGAAGGCAACAAACACCCCCCGCCCTCCCCACCCCCCCGCTTCCTCACCCCCCCCCATCCCCCGCTTCCTCTCCCATCCCCCTCCCCCTGCAAGCCATGCTCAGCGAGCAGGAAACGGCGTGGGCGTGAAGAGCGCGCACCGCCCATTATCACCCTCATCGCCAAAACCACGGAATAAATAAGTTAATAAATAAATAAATAAATAAAGATATGGAAGTCGGTGAGGCGAGCAGACGTCCGATCAGCCGAGCGCTGCTGGAACGGGATAACAAGCGGCGCTAATGAGCGAGAGGGAGAGAGGGGGGGAGCGGGGGAGCGAGCGAGGGGCCGAGGGAGGCGTGTGAAGTCGACCGTCACCTCTCGGGACAGACTGCTCACAGAACGTCGCCCCCTCTGGCTGAACCTGAGAGTGCGGCGTCCCGTCAATGTTCATTTTCAGGTAGAAATCAGTCGAGTCTCCAAATTGAGCAATCTGGATCGATTGGCTTTGCTTTTCCGCCATGTGTGCGCACATGCGCGCGTCTGTGTGTGCATGCACGTATGTGCGTGTGCATTTATATACTGTGTGTGTGTGTGTGTGTGTGTGTGTGTGTGTGTGTGTGCGTTCTCAGGGCCCACCTGCAGCAGGCGGGCCGACTCCACGTGGTTGTCGTACGCCAGGACGTTGGCCACCAGCCCCTGGGCGTTCCGGGGCTCCAGCGCTGGCCCCGCCTCCATCATGCCGGGCTCCACCCACACCTCCAGCAGAGGGTGGCGACACCTGGTCCCGTCCCACACCTGCCAGTCACATGACCACAGCATCCTCGTCAAGGCGTTCAGTCATTCCCAGCGCAGCGAGGCCAGAGTGAAACACCTACTGCTGCTGCTGCTGCTGCTGCTGCTGCTGCTGCTACTGTTCCTACTGTGACTGCTGCTGCTGCTGCTGTGACTGTTCCTACTGTGACTGCTGCTGCTGCTGCTGCTGCTACTGTTCCTACTGTGACTGCTGCTGCTGCTGCTGCTGCTGCTGCTGCTGCTGCTGCTGCTGCTGCTGCTGCTACTGTTCCTACTGTGACTGCTGCTACTACTGCTGCTACTGCTGCTGCTGCTGCTGCTGTTCCTACTGTGACTGCTGCTGCTGCTGCTGCTGCTACTGTTCCTACTGTGACTGCTGCTGCTGCTGCTGCTGCTGCTGCTGCTGCTGCTGACTGCTGCTGCTGCTGCTGCTGCTGCTGCTGCTGTTGTTCCTACTGTGACTGCTGCTGCTGCTACTACTACTACTACTACTGCTACTACTGCTCCTACTGTTAATGCTGCTTCTATTGCTGCTGCTACTGCTACTACAGCTACTACTGCTGCTGCTGCTGCTACTGCTACTACTACTACTACTACTGCTACTACTGCTCTACTACTGCTCCTACTGTTAATGCTGCTTCTATTGCTGCTGCTACTGCTACTACAGCTACTACTGCTACTGCTGCTGGTACCACTACTGTTACTACTGTTTCTGGTGCAGCTGCTGCTTCTACTCCTCCTCCTGGAGCCCACCACTGCTCCTGAAGCACCACACTGATTTGAAGGTTGAGGGCGGGTGCTCACCCTGAGCAGCGTGCAGGTGGAGTCGATGGGGGCCTTGGCCAGCAGCTGGCAGGTGAGGTCGAAGTAGGACCGGGGCTCCACCTTGCTCAGCGGCACGGCGGCCGGTGGCACGGCGGCCTGGCCGGTGGCGGCCCAGCGGCGGAGCTCCTGCACCTTCCGCACGTCCTCCTGGTCCCAGTGGAAGGAGCCGCTGGTGGTCCGCGGCTCCAGGGGACTGTCGTCGGCGCCGCTCACCGTCACCGCCGAGAAGCCGAAGGTGTTGACCAGCGACACGGACTCGTTGAAGGGCTTCACCTGGTGGCCGGGAGACCAAGGGGGGTCACTGAGGAAATCAGCTGAAGGGGGAGGAGCAGGGGGGGGGCAGGGTGTCTCACCTTGACCCGGTGCAGGCGGATGATGTCTCCGACCTGGAAGATGACGGGATGGTCCACCGGGTTCTTGCAGAAGATGGAGCACCAGACGATCTGGTTGGACTGGTCGGTGATCTTCAGGGTGGAGCAGTAGTCTGAGGGCATAGGAGGAGGTAAACACACACACACACACACACACACACACACACACACACACACACACACACACACACACACACACACACACACACACACACACACCTGTCCCTCGGCTCCTGAAGGGCTGCTTGCAGAAGACCACCACACCGTAGACGTTGACCACGACCCCCAGCTTCAGCTGCTCCAGGCCGGTGTAGGTGTACTTTGGAGTCTTGCGGGTCTTACTGGAGCCCTGCTGAGGAGAGACACGCCTCCAGTCAATGGACGCTGGCCAACGTGGCGCCCCCTATGGCTGACGGCTGCTACTGTCACAGAGCGCTGCTTCGCTGAGGAGCTCCAGGAGCTTGTCAGGTCACATGTGTGGAGCCTCCACGGTGACGCCACCGCTCAGGTCCAAAGTGATTAAACATCCCGGCGCCCCCTGGAGTGATTCAGCCACCACTGCAGCCTGCTGACGCTGCAGGTTTTTTTCCTTGGAGCGCCTCTGGAAAAGACGACCTGGCGTTTCACCGCAGGTGAAGCATCAGGTCGCATCAGCGTTACACACACACACACACACACACACACACACACACACACACACACACACACACACAGAACATCCTTCATCGTCACACTGTAATTAATTAACTCTTGTCTTATTTCATCTGTTTCTATGAAAGTCTCTTCTCTCCAATCACACTCACACACACACACACACACACACACACACACACACACACACACACACACACACACACACACACTACTGCCCTGAAGGACGGCACCCATGGATTGGACTCCTCCCAGTCCGACAGTTTTAGGAGGGTTTCTGCTTCAGTATGAAGGAGGCTGCCTGGCCCCGGGTGTGAGCAATATTATAACACACACACACACACACACACACACACACACACACACACACACACACACACACACACCATGGTCGGCAGCTGATGTAAAGCTTCCTGACAGGGAAAAGAGCCCAACAACAACAATTACAGCAACACGACATAGAGCAGCAGCAGCAGCAGCAGCTGGAGGAGCTGGAGACTCTGACCTCAGCCGACTGGGCGGAGCTTCTCTTCAGGGTTGCACCAGTGGGAGGAGCCGGTGGGCGAGACACCTGAAAGATGTGAGGGAGGAGACTAAGAGTGAGAGAGTTCCAGAGTAGCAGCAGCAGCGTGTGTGTGTGTGTGTGCGTGTTAGGGCTGCAACTAACGACTATTTTGATAGTCGACTAGTCACAGACTATTGAAACGATTAGTCGACTAATCGGATAATTATTCAATTTTTCTTAAATTTAGCATGAGGCTGCTTTAATTATGCGGCAAACGATAATAAACACAAGAAACTGATAGTCTAGTTTGAAAAAAGACCAATCGACAGGTACAGTGCTCAATCCGTAGTCATAAATCCATAAATACGTTAAGTTAAGAATAGTTGTCCCTTATCCTTTATAAAAAAATAGAGTATATGTTTCACATAGTTTGAACTGTTTTGTTACCAATGAACATTAGAAATAATTTTTACATTGTATTGAAATCTTTCAATTGAAAATATTTTTACACAACAATCAATAAAGTGCAGGATGGATGGCTTTTACAGAGGAATTAAATAAATAAAGCTGAAAAGAACAAGCGATCCTGATTCATTGCCTGCTACTCAATGCAGCCAGTGCGCAGTTGTTGTGAATGGGTTGCGCAGTGGCGTTGCCTGCACCAAGGTGAATTGCGGCTTAGAGCGCAGCCTCTATGGAAACGAACGTGCGTTTGCATCGATAATAAAGTTACGTTCGAGACGGTTCAGAAATATGGGGAAAACCCCGAGCCAATACGTTTTGTTTGTGATCATGTCTCAGTCAGCTTGTTAGCTTCAGAGCTAATATTTTACGAGGCGAGTCAGACTCCGACCCCGTTTCAATCGTCGTCCGACGTGCTTTTTAAAAGCTGAAATGCTTCCAAACTTTTTAAGTCTTGCACGCGTCGCTGCTGTCCGGGACGTCGCCATATATGTGTAACCTGCCGCTCGGTAGAGACGCTATTGCACACGTGCGACTCTCGGTAGAGGTCGCAATGAAGTGAGATGGCTCACTCCACTGGAGAAAGAAAAAAAAACACGTCTGGCGACAGTTCTCGACAATGGGATTCATTGTCGACTATTTTCATCATTGATTTTTGTTGACAACGTCGACGAATCGTTGCAGCCCTAGTGTGTGTGTGTGTGTGTGTGCGCGCTCACAAACAGACAGGCGTGCTCTCCGGACAGCTGCAGGTTGCAGCGGTGCAGCTGGTCCTTGTGATGAGTCGGGGAGGAGCCCACAGTGAAGCCGGAGGCCACGACCACATCCTGCAGCAGCAGACAGACAGGTCAACGACAGACAGACAGGTAGGTAGGTAGGCAGACAGACAGACAGGTAGACAGACAAGTAGTGAGTCAGACAGACAGACAGCCTCGCAGCATTGTTCTCACCCCCTGACTGACGGCTCGGTCGAACTCCTTCGCCAGCGCCCCCAACAGGACAATGTTGATCGATGACGAGTCAGAATGAGAATCTTCTGGAGAGCCAGAGAGAGAGAGAGAGAGAGAGAGAGAGAGAGAGAGAGAGAGAGAGAGAGAGAGAGAGAGAGAGAGAGAGAGAGAGAGAGAGAGAGAGTAATTAGAGGGGGGGGGCATCACCACCTAAGGATGGATAACACACACACTACCTTGCAGGACGGTCTTCAGGACAAAGTTGTCTCCGCCGGGCGACACCAGTGGGCCCTTGCTCACGACCCGTCCCTGGGGATGAGGCGTGAAGGTGACCTTTGACCTCTGGGCTACACCAATAACAACAACAACAACAGCAGCAGCAACACCACCCTGACGAACTGACAGACTGGACAAACCTGGACCGACTTGTGGCTGCAGTCCATGCCCACGCTGATCTCTGCCACCGGGATCCTGGTCAGGTGTGAAGGTACCTGGGCGCCGGGCGCCGCCCCCTCCGCCAGCAAGCTGACAGGCATGGCTGGAGGCCACCTGAAGAGGGCAGCACCAAACACAAACACCAGGTTAACCAGGTCAGTGACTGGAGAAGACCCCCCCCCACACACACACACACACCCAAAACCCCCCCCAACCCTGGGTGTGGACGAATGAATTAATGAT
Organism: Thamnaconus septentrionalis; assembly: GCA_009823395.1. Classification (NCBI taxonomy): domain Eukaryota; kingdom Metazoa; phylum Chordata; class Actinopteri; order Tetraodontiformes; family Monacanthidae; genus Thamnaconus; species Thamnaconus septentrionalis. The sequence goes on along the minus strand of CM020513.1, from coordinate 7,238,489 downwards.
CAGCCGTTAGGACAGAGTGTGAATTATTACTGAAGCGTCATCAAATATTTACACATATTCACACAGTGTTCAAATAAAATAATGGTTCGTAGTTAGCACCTCGTTGAGATATGTGATCTCATTGCTTTTATTTCGGTTCATATTTAAAAAGGCTGAGAGATAACCATTTAGTGGTATTTATGTTAAATTGTGCTTGCTTGCCCTTGGGGAATGTATAGCTGCCTCTGCATTACATGGTTTACTTTGTTTTACGACTGTTCAACTGTCTTTTACTGTGTACGTATGTGTGTGTGTGTGTGTGTGTGTGTGTGTGTCAATAGTTCCCTTTCAACAGAGCTGCTATCACAGTGTTTTATTCCCCCACAATGCAGTGGAATGAGCCGTCTTATGTTCCAACAAATGTTTTTTCCCCCCCAACGATATTGAAATTACAGACAACAAAGTCAATAAAATTGTCCTTCCTTCCAAAATATGGGTGAAGAAGAAAAACGCAACACACTTGCTGTGACAATTAGCGTAGCGCTATAATGCGCGCGAGCACACACAACGAACATCCTCTATCCTCTCGCTGTTATCAATTAAACATTTATCTTATTTCATCTGTTTCTATGAAAGTCTCTCTGCTCTCGAATTAAACACACACACACACACACACACACACACACACACAGGACATGTCCTGGGAAAAGAGGACGTTTGGTCACTCGAGCCGTGTCCCAATTCAAGGTCTGCAGCCTCCATCGGCCGGGTCCTCCGAAGGACCCGGCCTCCAAATGGGACGATAACCAAATGGGACGGTCTAGCCTTCGGCTTATTTCCTGGTTGCTTCACCACCGTTCCCCTAACTGCCGTTACCAACCCCGCCAAACATGAGAGACAGTACAGACAGACAGACAGACAGACAGAAAGAAAGAAAAAGAAAGGATCCGGAGGTAGTTTTGTTTTTGTTGTACATTCTAGAGGAAGAGGAGAGGAGGATCTGTTTGATCCGTTCACGGCGTCAGCGCTGGCGGCTGATATTTCTCCGCCTGAGAGAGGACCGAGCAGAGGTAACTTCTTATTTGAGCCCACAGTAACGTTATTATTATCAGCTAACTAACGGTTAGGGGTAGTTGGTATGCAAGTAGCCTACATATGGTAAATGCTAAAAGGCGAACTGTAGAATGGGTCGTGGTTAATGCTACATAACCTCAATTAATAGTAAAAAGCCCTGACCTTGATTTAGTATCAAATAATAGATATAGTTTTGTCATGAATCACCCAAACCAGATTGAGAAGCCCAGATAGAATGATAAGTGGATAAACAGATTTTGCACCTAAGTATTAAAAGCTCTTAAATGAACTTGATTCGTGTTATAAACTAAAAGTATGTAGATATAGGCGTATTCACACCAGGAAAGTCCTTTACTTCGCTTCCTTTGGTCCGGACCAAAATACAATGTATCTTTTTTGGTTTTGTTTCACAACTGGTTTGAGCCACGGTGCGGTCGCTTTCACACATCAACCAAACCGCACCGTGGTTCGCTTGGAAGCGAACCGAGACCACCTCTCCGGCGAGGTCTCGGACCGGCTGTTTGCTCCAGACCAGAGTTCGCTGGTTTGTATTCACACCAGCCCAAAAGAGTGAGACTCAGACTGAGCAGAGACTCCCTGGCAGTGTTGCTGAACCTGCTCAACCAGGACCGAAGGCATGGATGGGTTGCCACACTAGAGACCCCGGTGTTCCTCTCCTGCCTGGCTTGCGGGGCATCGTACAGGGTGGTTTCAAGGATTTTTGGGATGCCTCCCTCCACTGTTCACCGGATCGTCCACTGAGTCACTGAGGAGGTGGTGGCCATTCACCAGAAGGTCAACCACCTCCCAAAAACTGCAGAAGACCTGGCAGCAGTAACTCTGAGCTTTGCAGGGCTGGCAAGACACCATACGCTTCCTAAGGCTGCTGGTTCGATCGACGGCTGCCGTGTCAGGATAAAGCCACCGGGCGGCCCTGATGGTCAGTGCTATATTAACAAGAAGCTGTTTGCCTCCATCATTTTGCAGGCAGCTTGTGACCATCAGGGCAAGGGGGAGGGGGAGAGTGGTTTGGAGGCCGTCAGTCAGGCTCCCTGGCGGGACCGTCTGTCTGCGGAGGAGGGTAACCCTGATCGTGACTATAAGTATTGGTAAGTAACATCACTTTAAAGCCATTATTCCTACTTGAAGTGTTTTATAAATAGTTTTGTAATAATTTATCGTCATATTTCCATGATTAAACCATGTAATAATCCTCGCCTCTTTTTGGTGACATGGCAGCCGTCGATCAAGTCACCCTGCAAACCTAGGACGATCCGGTGGAGCGGAGCGAGGCATCCCAAACACCCTGAACACCACCCCAGATGATGTCCCACTCGCCAGCCAGCAGAGGAACGCCAAGGTCTCTGTTGTGGCAGCCCGTCCATCCCAGCAGCACTGCCAGGGACTCCTGTTCAGCTTTTGTAAATAGTTAGGTTGTAATTGTGTAAACAGATGTAAATGTTAATTAGTTCTGTTGTAGTTGTGTAAATAGTTGCAAATGTTAAGATTTGTTTTCTATTAAATCCCTTGTTCTCCATGAAAGTATCACTTGATGTTGTCTGTTCGGACTTTCACGAATTGTACTTAAGTTGCAAGTATTAAATGCAGGATAACATGTGAGAACATTATTTTTTATATATTATTTAATTTTTAAAACATAAAAACTTCCATAACAATTCAGAACGTAACTATGGAATAACAATACAATGACAAACAACAATTATTTAACTATATACAAAGTCACTGCCGCTCCACAATTCTCTCGAGGAGAGAGAAGAGCCTCTCCATCCTCTCCTTGTTCTCTCTCTCTCTCCTCTCGTCTGCCTCCCTCAGCTGCCGCATGTCTTCTCTCTGCTGCCGCATGTCCTCTCTCTGCTGCCGCATGTCCTCTCTCTGCTGCCGTATGTCCTCTCTCTGCAGCCGCATGTCCTCCCTCTGTTGGTGCAGGTCCTCTCTCTGCAGCCGCAAGTCCTCCCTCTGCTGCTGCATGTCCTCCCTCTGCAGCCGCATGTCGTCCCTCAGGAGGTCCAGGAGCTCATCCTCCTTGTCCCTCCTCCTCTTCCTCTGAGGCCCCGGGACTGGCTCCTCCTCCTCCTCCTCCTCCTCCCCCCCACCTCTCCCACTTTCACTTTCTCCTCCTCCTCCTGGTTACCCACCGCTGCAGCTGGCCCCGGTGTGTCCTCAGGAATACACACTCTTAGGACAAGGGGTGCGAGTGGCTTATGTCCCATCACCTCATCCATGATGTTAAACCAGGGCCAGGTTGCAGCGGTGTACTTTGAATTTGTCCCCAGGTATTTGCGCTCCTACGGCAATGGAAATCATTCACGTCAGCAACTTTCCGCAAAGTGTGTGTTTATTTGGAATGGTTAAAACAAATATACGCTTATTTCCACATCATCATTCAAATCTGCACCTACCTTATATTTTTTTTTCAAATTGTCCCATTTTTTCTTGGCCTGCTTGGGTTCCACCTCCCCCAGCAGGCCCATCTTCTCCAGTACGGTGCTAAACACAGAGAAACAAGAGAAAGGGTCAGCACAAGACCACATTATGGCTGAACGATTATGGAAAATAATCGAATTGCGATTCCCCCCCCCCCCTCAATATTGCGATTTAATCTGCGATTATTCTTTTTCAATCTTTCTCTCATGTATTTTTCCACAAACAAAAAAATGATATGTATTATAATAAACATATCAGATTTATTATACACAAATTGTTCTTTTTTTATAGGCTAGGCTAATGTTAAGATAAAAGCAAAATGAAGCATGAATTAATATGAAAGACCCTTTATTTATCTACTTGTGTTTTTGTTTTGTTTTTTGCAAGACATTTTAATAGGGCTTAGAATGACTTTGTTCAAGTCCACACAAAGCACAAAACAGCGACAGCTTCATTCAACCGATGTTAACACGCTAGCAGCGTTAAAATCGCTACCAGGAGTGAAACTTAAACTTAAGTTTCGCTGCCAGCGAACACAACACAAGCAGATCACGGAGGTAGCGGTGGTGGCTAGCGGTTTATCGACACGATTCAACGGCTCTACTTTGCAAATAGCCTTCAAACTAAAGTTGCTTGAGCTTACAAAACACATTTACAGTCCTCAAGCATGTTTTCAAATAGCGTCGTGGCCGACTACTCTCTCGTCGTCCACCGGCCGAGTCAAGCCCGTCTCACTCCCGTTGGCCACTGTGCCGGTGTTCCATCGAATCCGCATTAGGCTGAACAAACCTCCAACATTTTCTCTATTCGTTCCACCCCGACCGTTGTAGTCCTTGGTGCTTCGGTAGTCGCTTGGCATTTTTTATTACTTATTTTTTTCCTCCAGACACTGTTTCGCTGTACAGCGACGGCCATCCAGCCCTTTTTGAGCTTTTTCTTCGGCCACAGAGAACAGAAACGTCTGTAGTTCTTCGTTCGCCCATGGTACAGTTTCATGAGCTTTTCCGCTTTTAATACGTGAAACTGTAAAAATTCACACGCGGGGCATTTAAAAATGGCGGTTTTGGTCTTTCGTGAAAGACTGCCTTTGGCTTTCGTCAAAACTCTTAACCAATCAGTGCCCTGCACGTTGCTACGTCACCCTTATGGTTTCAGCTCTGTTCGCTTCGAATCCCAACGAGGCAGGTACCAAAATCGTAACCCCTGGGAACGTGCTGTGGCTCGTGGAAATGCCCGATTACCGACCCGTACCGTACCAAGATGTTACCTAGCGAGCCTAAGGAAAAACATCTTTAGATGGCGCTTTTTCCAGCACCTTCACGGTACCCCAAAGTGCTTTACATTGGCATTTATATCACCCATTCACACACACATTCATACACCAATGGGTTGGACCCGGGATTTGAACCGCCAACCCATTGGTCATCAATTCGCAGTCTGCTCTGCCAACTGAGCCACAGCTGCCCATAATAATGAATTTGCACAATGAAAATGTAACGTTCAATTTACATGTAGCTACCTTTATCAATGTCTATTATTCAATTTACAGAAATTGAATGTTATAACATAACATACATTCTGTTAGAATTTTTTTTTTTTTTCCTAAAACCTTTTTTGGATGAGAAATATTGAAATATTGATGAAAACCAACTGATAATGTCACAAAAACGTAATCAATTTAGCCAGAAGATCTAATTTTTAAAAATCAAATTAGCATAAAAACCTGACCTGATTGAGAAAAATGGATGTCATTTCTGGATTCAGAGGTGCAAAATGGTCCTAATTCAGCTGAAAAAAACAAAGACAACTTACAAAATGTTTTTTTTGTAACCCAGTGTTATTGCCTTACCTCCACCCTACAGTTGCAGAGTATTTGGCCCCTGTGAATAAAGCGTCATTTTCGGCCCTCATCTTTATGAAGGCCTCTGTCGTCTCCCTGCCCCCTAAAACACAATTGTTTTGTGTTACAACAAGAGAAAAAGGATTGATATATATATTTATTTATTTTATTTTATTATTTTTTTTAAATCGTAATGGTTGATTGATTGATTGATCTATCTATGTATTTATTTATTTACTCACTCCAAACGTTTTACTAGACTTTAAAATTTACAGTGTGTAAAAATTAAATACATTTTATTTTAGATCAACATAAAACATAAACTTATTGGCCTTCTTATGTACATTTTATGAAGCAACGGCTGAACCTCAAACAATTTGAAAGTGAAATTTTTACAGCATCAAGCTAACCATTACTCAACATTAACAGTCACATATTTTACGGGAATTTGGGGGTTTTGGTTTGCCATATATGACGTTGGATATTCAACTAAGTAAAAACCCTACGGTAAAAAACATAATATTTAATGTGAAATTTGAATACTTACATCTATATGTCGGGTCTTTGCCATTAGATTCCGCCATTTCAGCTTACTTCTTCTGATTAAACAGCAGCAGCACGCAAAACATCCTGGGATACAGGTGCCCGGGGGAAGGATATTAGCGGTGCATCCTCCTGCTCGTAACGGCTGTAAAGGAGGACGCACTTGAAGGTCGGATTTGGAGCATCCTTCGAAATTTATGGAATTGGGACAGGCCTTCGCCCAGTGTTGTGTCGTAACTGGCCTTCAAACGCAGGCTTCGAAGGCCGCAGACCCTGAATCGGGACACAGCCTCGGTCTGTCAGCTAGTGAGCCTGCTAGCTGTTTAGCCTGTCAGCTAGTTAGCCTGCTAGCTACCACGCCAACATGTTTTGTACATTTGAAGTTACATGAAGTATGTTTACAAATAGGTTAGCCTGCTAGCTCAACACGGCCAAGTGTTCGGACCTAATGTACACGACAAGTCTGCAGACCCACAAAACCACCCAACCGGTCAGTAGGCACAAAACAAAAGGTACGGCGAGTCGCGGAAACTGTGAGGACCGAAGCCCGTTAGAAAATTTGCTCGTTTTAGGTCACACGGAATCTTTTCTCGAGGACGAGAGTGGTACCAACACAATAAACGTATTTTAATTAATTTGTAGATATTTTAGATTGAAACGGTAATAATGCAACATTTCTATTAAAACGCGGAATGTTGTTATTTGAACTCTTAGTTTAGACTTACCGTCTCTCTGAAGGTAGCAGGAGCCGCAGCAGCAGCAGCAGCAGCAGTTCACTGTTTTCCCTCGCTTGGTTTCGAACTGACAAGCGGTCCGTACCAGAGCGCACGCGCAGTTCAACGCCGCGGCCTGTCAGGACAGGAGACGGTGTAGGTACAGAATCCGTCCGGGGCTACGGAATGTGACCGGGGTCCTACGGCAACTCTGTTAGGACAAACTGCATTGCGGTCGGATAAATAGATCGATAGATGGTTATACTAATACAGGGCTCTCAATAACTGGATGCAGACCAGACTGCTCAGGCTTACAGAAGTATGGCACTAGGCACCGACAATTAAGCCAAGTAGAACATCGTTATTGAATTTCTGTGTATTGAATATGAGTGAGTGAGTGAAATCAAAATGATGTTTTCATAAATATAGATTTTTTTGTTTAAATAGACCTACAGAACTTTCTGGAATGCGCTGAATTTACATTTACATGAAAACTATTTTTTTGGCGAAATAATGAATTTTTATAATTCCGAAGTATTACCACCTCATTGGTTTTGTTCATTTTTACTTTATTTCATTCCGCATTTGTTTTGTTTTTGTTTGCTGCCTATGAACCCTGGAGTATTCGACTCATCAGTTGATTGGAATTTAATGAGGCAAGAAAAATACACACACACACACACGCGCACACGTGCACACATACACACACGCACACTAGGCCCAATGTGAATGGCTCAGCCCGCGTTGACTGATAGGTTCAGCTGATTGGACAAGGATGGCGGTACCCAGCCGCTACCAATGCGCCTGTCTGCAGAAGGTGCGTTTGATTTCCACGCAGGCTGACAAGGCAGAGCAGCTCGTCCCCGTCAGCAGGAGACGCGGCGGGCGGCAGTGGCGGTGGTGGCGGCGGCGGCGGCGGCGGCATCTCATCGGCGCCGACAGATTGAGGACGGTGGCGGAGCGTTGAGCACACGGCATTCTGGGAGCTCCAGTCTGAGTTTGTCCACTTCCATGAACGTCCATTAGTGACTCGCTGCTGCGGCGCCTGCGGAGCCTCCAAGACGACCCACGGAACGAAGGCGACGCTCTCAACTGCCGGCACTACCAACAACTTCCTGGGTAGGCGGAGCAGGAAGTGCTCCAAGGGGAACCGGGAACCAGTCAGCTTCCTGAAAGGTTTGGCTGGTGGGCAGAGTCTAACCAGCCTGTCCAGAGCCAATCAGAGGCAACACACACATCAACAGCAGGGCTACCTGCGTCACTACTTCCCAGCGTCGCCACTTCTCCAGCCATCACTACTTCCCTAGCTGTCACTACTAATCTAGTTGTCAGTACTTTCCATGCCATCGCTACTTCTCTAGCTGTCAGTATTTCCCTCAATACTTCCTTCCCTAGCCCCCTTGCCCTCAATACTTCCCTAGCCCTTGCTACTTCCCGCGCTGTCTCTACTTCGCTATCCATTGCTTCTTCCCTCACATCGCAACTTCTCTAGCAGTTGCTACTTCCCTAGCCGTCACAACCAGTCGTCCCTACTTCCCCAGCCGTCGCTTCTTTCCTGGCCAACGCTGCCGCTTCAGTTGTCCCTCCTTCCCTAGCCGTAGCTATTTCCCTATCTGTCGCTCCTTCTTGAAACATCACCACTTCCCTAGCCATCGCTACTTCCCTAGCTGTTGCTCCTTCCCAAGACGATGATACTTCCCTAGCTGTCGCTGCTCCTCTTCTTCTCCTGCTGGTTGGGGCTAGATGATAGTTCCGTGGACACTGAGAGCTGATAAAGGGCCTAATGGACGCCAAGCTTGTTGTCATCATCTACATCCTCCAGCGTGTTGCCCTGCAGTGACAGCAGAGATCCAGCAGGAGGTGTTTTTTTTTTAAATTCCTCAGAGTGTGCGAGGGAACAGGTCTGAAGTTCTGGTATTAAATATGAATATTGTTCAACAATCCATTGAGTGCGTGACATGGCAGCACGTGGTTGGTTAATTAGTGAGCGACCACGACAGGTCATCTGCTTGCAGCGGCCCCCAGAGGCCTCTTCTAATTATAGCCTCGGCCCAGGAGGGGATAATGTGTGTGTGTGTGTGTTCATGTTTGGCTGATTGGTTCTCTGTGAGCAGGTGTGTGTATGTGTGTCGCGTTTCATGTACATCCACTCTTGCAGGTTTCTGACTACCATCCGCAATGATTCATCCCGTTCCCACCAATCAGAGGCCTTTTTTGATATGGGCAATGTGTACATTGCGTTGTACATTTCGGTCCGACAGCACCCATGGCCACGAAAGATTTGGGGGTGGGGAGGGTCAAAAGTAGCCAGGACTGCCTCTGCTACCAATGAACAACCTCATGCAGCATACTAACGCGAGTTAGCCGCATTGATGCTAGCCCCACTGTAAGTTAGCCCTTGACGCTAACTGCAAACAGCACCGGAAGTTAGTCTTATTAATTCCAACATCCCCGTGAGCCAGCATTGTGCAGCTTAGTGTGTTTAGAGGCTACGGTGTGTTCGTTTTTTTCCTGCATTTTATGAAGAGGTGAACCATTAAAATGAAAAAACTGGTTTAATGTGAAGCCGGCGACAGAGTCAGCTGGTGCTGCTGCCCGGGGGGTGGGGCTTGTAGTTTAGCGTTAAAATAGTGTGACAGTTAAAACGCTGTGACAGCTAGCATAGCTCTGTGCGTGTGTGTTTGTGTGTGTGTGTGTGTGTGTGTGTGTGCGTGTGTGCTGTCTCTCCAACACGGGAGGAAATGTCAGACGTTGAAAAAAAAACAGAAGGGGGTAGGAGGGAGTGCACTGCAGCCATGGAGGGGTTTGGGGGTTACAGGAAGTGACAGCAGTTTAAGCAGAGGAGCTGAAGCAGAAGGAGACAAGCTGTCGGCTCAGGTAGCGCTGCGCTGTGATAGATTGTAACCTGAAGCCTCGCAGACGCACGACGAGCCGCCGCCTCATCACGGGCGGCGTTTTGAGTTCAGAGCAGCAGGAGTCGTGTAATCCGAGATGCCAATCGCACATCAACCAATCACAGGGCGGCAGGTCGTAGATCAGCCAATCATAGGCCACTTTGTCACAGATCAGCTAATCGCATGCGGAAAAAACACTGACGTGACCTGAGTCGGAAGGAGACTGAAAAAGTTTCCATGTTAAAAAACTTGACGTTAGCGACAGTTGGCCACAAGTTCACATTTAGTTCTGTGTGTGTTTGTGAATGTGTGAGTGTGACTTTCCATCCTGGAAGTTGTGGAGGTTCAGGATCTGCAGACAAGATCCGCAACCCTGAGAATGACACGCATTTGTGGGATGCGGTGGGTAAGCGGCTAACATAATGCAAGTAGCGAGTGGAGTCAAACACGAGCAGCGAGCAGCTAACAAAAAACTAATCAATCAAATAGCATCAGTCCCAGGACCACCAATGGCCCCACCCACTTGGCCCCACCGCTCTCTTTAAGGATTCTCCAGGGTCCCACTGCAGTTACCATTAGCATTAGCTCAGATAAAAAAAAACAAAAAAACATTAGCTATGAGATCCTGAGTGTCAGCGCTACCACAGATGGGAAAACGCTGCAGCAGCTTTGTGAAACATTCCTTTATTACAAACAGATCATTTGTATAAAAAGACAAGCATGCTTCGTTCCAACCACGAGCTAACGGCTAGTTAGCCTCAAAACAGCGAGGCAGGGGGACGACATCAGACAGGAAACACAAAACATACAAGTTTTTTTCCCCTTCAAAAACGCACAATTGGAGTCACAACAAAACACAGCGATTCACAATTTTCTATTCAAAACTTTAAACACATTTTTTTCTTTTAAAAGTCTGTAAACATGAAACGACGTTGCTTCGGTTCCTCAGCCGGTTCGTCCGGCAGCCGGTGGGAACCTTCTGTCATTGGCCGGCTGAACTCACATGACGTGGTTGCTGTAGCTGGCATAGGTGGTGCTGATGGGCGGAGCTAGCAAAGAGACAAAACCAACCAATTCTTTCAGTTTCAGTTGAGTGTTAAAACTCTTTCTCTTTTTAATTAGATTTCTTAAAGAAATCCGGGTGCCTTGCCTGGTGCGGTGAACTCACTGCTGGCCTCTTCGGCCGGCATCGCCCGGGCCGGCGGGCCGTCAGCCTGGTGGCCATTGGGCCGCTGGGCCGCCAGCTGCGACAGCTTGCTGCTGGCGGTGGCGGCGGCGACCACCGACTTGAAACTGCGCTTACGCTTGGCCACATTGCGCTCCGGGTGGAGCAGGATGACATAGACCTTTGGCAGGTAGAGGAGACCCAGAGAGACGGAGGCGCTGAGGCTGAGCGAGACGGTCAGCGTAGCCGTCTGGATGTACACCTGAGGGAGGGGAGGGTTGTTAGCTCGTGTCCAGTGGTCAGCTGTTAGCCACTGTATTCTAGCTGCTAGCTCCTGCCTTCTAGAGGTTAGCTGTTAGCCGCTGTTTTCTACCTGCTAGCTCCTGTCTTCTAGAGGTTAGCTGTTAACTGCTGTTTTCTACCTGCTAGCTCCTGTCTTCTAGTAGTTAGCTGTTAGCCACTGTATTCTAGCTTCTAGCTCCTGTCTTCTAGAGGTTAGCTGTTAGCCGCTGTTTTCTACCTGCTAGCTCCTGTCTTCTAGTAGTTAGCTGTTAGCTGCTGTTTTCTTGCCGCTAGCTCCTGTCTTCTAGTAGTTAGCTGTTAGCTGCTGTTTTCTTGCCGCTAGCTCCTGTCTTCTAGTAGTTAGCTGTTAGCCACTGTTTTCTACCTGCTAGCTCCTGTCTTCTAGTAGTTAGCTGTTAGCTGCTGTTTTCTTGCCGCTAGCCCCTGTCTTGTAGTAGTTAGCTGTTAGCTGCTGTTTTCTTGCCGCTAGCCCCTGTCTTGTAGTAGTTAGCTGTTAGCCGCTGGTTACGCGGGAACCCACCTTGTCGGCGGTCTGCGCCGTGCCGAAGTAGATGGGGATGAAGGCCAGCCAGACAATGCAGGTGGTGTACATGGTGAAGCCGATGGGCTTGGCCTCGTTGAAGCTCTCGGGGACGCCGCGCGTCTTGACGGCGTAGACGGTGCAGGTGACCATCAGCAGGAGGCTGTAGCCCAGCGAGCAGATGGTCTGCAGGTCCGTGATGTCGCACTTGAGCACGCCGCGGGCCAGCTCAGGGTCATAGGTCCTCTGCTCCTCGTAGTCCACCACGGCGCGGGGCGGGTCCACAGCCAGCCACAGCAGGACGCCCAGCAGCTGCACCGAGATCAGCCCAGCGGCGATGGCCAGCTGGGAGGCGGGACTGATGAGCCGTGGCGCCGCCGCCGACCTCCGGCCCTGCTGGAAGATGCGGTGGATGCGGTTGGTCTTGGTGAGAAGTGCTGCGTAGCTGAAGCACAGGCCCAGGCCCAGCAGGAGGCGCCGGAGGGAGCAGATGGCGGCGCCGGGCGGTGCCATCATGGGGAAGGTGGCGGCATAGCACAGGAAGATGCCGCCCAGCAGCACGTAGCTCATCTCGCGGCCCGCCGCCCGCACCATCGGCGTGTCGTTGTGCCGCACGAAGGCGGCCACCACAAAGGCGGTGGCTGCCATGCCCAGCGCAGCCAGCAGGGCGGGGCCAATGGCCCACGGCGAGCGCCACTCCAGCCGTCGCACCACGGGTATGGGCCGGCAGCCCGTGCGGTTGCGGTCGGGCCGCTCCCGAGGGGGGCAGGGCTGACAGGAGGAGGGGCCCGACAGGAAGTGGTAGCCCTGGCAGCGTTCGCAGTGCCAGCAACAGGGGACGCCCTTCACCACCTTCTTCCTCTCGCCGGCGCCGCAGGGCAGGCTGCACACTGAGGTCGGCGGGAGGGGGCCGGCGGGGGCCGCGGATGTCCACTGCAGCACCCCCATCTGTCGGGAGAGAGCACACGCACATAAATGGATAGAAATCAACACTCAAATAAAGACATTAAAAAGGTGCAAAACCCCGAAGAGTAGTCATACAATGACAATGGGCCGTGACGTCGCCCGGCATGCCTGCCATGCTAGCACCTGGTGGCCAGGCCTTCAGCTTTGTGTGCATCTAAACAGGTTTTACACTGAGTGAGTATAAATGATGGATGGATGGATGGATGGAGTGTTCTGGTGACCCACCTCCACCTGTAAAATATATCATGGGATATGTAGAAAAACGTGCTTTAATGTCTTTTGAAAATGAACAAAAGCCTCACAGTATTTCGCTCTTTATTGAAATGACTCTTAAAACACGGAGAAAATGGATGGAATGTAGCTATTTTATGACTTCCTTACTATGAATATAATTTCTTCAAATTCGGCGGGCCAGATTAAAAAGCTCAATGGGCTGCATATGGCCCCTCGGCCATAGTTTGCCCGTGCCTGGTATAAATATATGAAGAGACTATATTTTCATTATTAGGCTAAAAAGTGTCATTTTATAGTATTCTTTGCTTGGTGGTGTGCCATGGGATTTTCTCATTGTAAAAAATGTGCCGTGGCTCAAAAAAGGTTGAAAAACAGTGAAAGAATGTTTCCAGACCAGATGGCAAGTGGTGGTGGGCGGGGCTGCTCACATCTAGATTCAGCTGATTGGTCCAGTGGCCGATGACCTTGTACTCGGCCTCTGATTGGTTGTTGATTTGATACTGGAAGATGTCGTAGCGGCCGGGGGCGTCGCCGTTCTGGTTGAAGGTCACCGGCGTGCCGGCACTTCCTGTGGGAAACACACACACACACACACACATGCAGCATGGCTAGGTGGTTCCTCATTGGCTGAAACGGGTTTCGGCTGAGAGTTACAGTTGCAGTGAGCGACAGGCGGCGCATACATCATCATCATCATCATCATCATCATCATCTGGTTAACTGTCAACATCTTTTATCTCCGTTCACCATCGTTCTGCTGGATCAGTGATCTGAATCTTTTAATTATGACTCACCAGGAAGGAAGAGTTAAAGGAGCTGAAAGAGTCAAATGAGTTAAAGAGTCAAAGAAGTCAAAGGAGTTAAAGGCACTAAAGAGTCAAAGAAGTCAAAGGAGTTAAAGAGTCAAGGAGTTAAAGAGTCAAAAGAATTAAAGGAGCTAAAGACTCAAAGAAGTCAAAGGAGTTACAGAGTCAAAAGAGTTAAAGGAGTGAAAGTGCCGAAAGAGTTAAAGAGTTAAAGAAGTCAAAGGAGTTAAAGGACTTAAAGAGTCAAAGAAGTCAAAGTTAAAGGGTCAAAGGAGCTAAAGAATCAAAGGGGTAAAGAGCTAAAAGAGTCAAATGAGTTAAAGAGTCAAAGAAGTCAAAGAGTTAAAGAATCAAAGGAGTTAAAGCAGCTAGAGAGTCAAAGGAATGAAATAATCAAAGGAGTTAAAGTAATTAACCAAAATAATTAAAAGAGTTAAAGAATCCAAAGAAGTCAAAAGGAGTTAAAGAGTCAACGACTCTCTGCAGCTAATCTCAGTCGTGAAACAGATCTGAATCCGTTCAATGATTACTGTTGGTCGGCTGCAGGCAGCGTTTAGCATCGAGCGGCTGTGTCCGGTTCGAGAGCAAAACGACGACGAAGACGACCACAACAACAACAACAACAACAACAACAACAACAACAACAACAACAACAACAACGATGACAGCAGCAGCAGCAGCAGCGGCTCCATAATGAGGCGAGTGGGCGACGACCCTGTTTTTTCCTGCAGCCGCACAAACAAAAAGCGTCACAAATGGCATCAGCGCGGCAGCGGCAGCGGCAGCGGTGAGTCACCGGCGCTCGCCTCGGGCCCGGCCCACTCCTCCCCCTCCCCACTACACCCCTCCGATCCCTCCGCCCCCGCCCCCTCCCCCACCTCGCCACCGCCACTTAGCGCTCGCTTGGCAGAGCACGCGGCGAGAGACGCTCGTCCCGTAAGAGGAGGGGCTCCGCCGGCCGGGCACGCTCAGTTCCGCCTGAGGTCACAGGGCCAGTGAGGGGCCGGGGGGCCCCACGCTGCAGCAGCAGGAAGAGGAAGCTGCTCCCTGGGCAGGCTGAGTTTCCCCCAGAGGCCAAACCTGGAACTGCAACCCCAACACACTGCCTCCTCAGTAGAGGCGGTGGGCCTGCTGACCATGTGACCTGAGCAGGTGCCTGGACTACGCCTAGCAACAAGTGTGGCCATTCAATGGCCCCACTGACCTGCTTCTGGAAGTCCCGCCTCTTCCCAGGTGACCTCCACCCACCGACCAATCAGCGACGGGCTGGACCGCCACCGGCCTTTGTCACTGGTGGAAGCACTTCCTGTCTAAATGGCGAGGAGGAGCAGATCAGTGCTGTGTGTGTGTGTTTGTGTGTGTGTGTGTTGAGGGGGGGGTGCATGTGCAGGGGGGGTCTGATCAGCTTCACTTCCTGCTCTTTTCTACACTTTAGGAGAAGCTGCACGTGAGAGACGAAGTCAGCGTGGATGCACACACACACACACACACACACACACACACGCATGCACGCACGCACGCCACACACACTGTTGTTCTCAGCAGGACGTCCTGATCCAGAAATAAGCACATGGTGAAGAGCAGCAGGAGGAGCAGCACGGGCCAGTTAGCGATTAGCCCCGCAGCTACTTGTCATCACACACACCAACACACACACACACACACACACACTCGTCCTGGATGCGCCGCATTTCAGACATGGAATTACGGGGACTGTGGCTGCTGCTGCAGCGCGTTCAGACCAACCGAGCATGAAACAACAGAAGCAGCAGCAGTTTGATTCCTGTCAGCGTTTGATGTTTGTTGAGGCCTAACAGAGCGTGTCACACACACACACACACACACACACACACAGAGGAAGGCCCTGTATGTGTGTGTGCGTGTGTTCCAATCAGTTAAATCAGGCACAAATCACACATGAAGCAGGATATACAGGACTCAGTCGTGACAACGCTGCGCTTCATTATCATTGTTGAGTCACACACACACACACACACACACATGCACTCACACACACACACACACACACACACACACACACACACACGTTTAGCCCCTCCCCTCCATGGGGTCTTCAAAACATTGCAAAATGTCTCTCAGAGCAGAAACTTGCGACTTGCGTCCCTCTCGTCTCGTTTTAAAGGCACCACACTGTATAATCTCCACACGCCTCCTGGTGGCTGGCTGCAGTCTACTTCGAAGCTCCGCCCCCCTCTCCCAGATCACCTCTATTTCTTGAGAGAGAGATATGTTAGCCTAACTTTTCACAGTGAAATACAGCTCATATAAAAGCAAAATACACCCACACTGTAGATAATGATGAAAATCAACCGGATCCACCATTTTTCCAATCACTGACTTCCTGCCTGGAGGATTCTACCTGCTGCGATTGGCGCTGTTGCCAAGCGTGAAGCGTGAAAAATAGAACAGCCACGTATTTTTCCAAAGCGACACCGTTGTTCTTCACGCTTCTGGGACGCTTCTGAAACGCGGCCATGCCGTACGTGGTGGGAACACGCGCACTGACTTCAATGGCCGCTGTCTCACCGTTGAAGTTGACGGCCCGGATGTGGGCCAGCAGTTCTTTGCCGTCCACATTGGCCATGCGTGGGCAGAGCCCCGGGGCACCTCCGCAGACGTCCTGGTGCATGCGGTGCAGCGCCTGAGCCATGGCGTAGACGGCGTCCATCACAAACTGGACCTTCCCCTCCTGCTGGTAGGCCGAGTCACGGCCCACCTTCTCCAGCCCTGCGGGGGGGGGGAGAACACTTTGGGTTTCTGTGGATTATTCAGGTAGAGCCGGGAGGCTGGAGGAGACCCAGAGCCCTGGAGCCAGGGTCAGGGTCAGGGTCAGGGTTCAGAGATCCCACCTGTGCACTTCTTGAGGCCGCCGCCTCTCTTGCCGTGCATCCCCAGCCGGCAGCCAAAGTTCTCCTCCCAGAACTCGGCAAACCACACGTTCCTGCGGTTGTTGGACAGCGAGCGGCTCTTGAAGTATCGGTCGAAGGCTGAGGACAGAGGTAGGATCGTGTTAAGAGGCGCTGGCCCAGTGGCCCAGACCCAGACCCTGGTCCGGATCTAGACCCAGACCCTAACTTTTACCCTAGCCATGGTCCTGATCTAGACTTAGACCCTAACCTTTAGCCTAACCCTGACCCAGAAACTTATCTTTGTCTTGTCCCTGAACCAGACCCAGACCCAGACCAAGACTCTAACCTTAACCCAGACCCTCATCCAGATCCTGGTCCAGATCTAGACCCAGACCCTAATCTTTACCCTAATCCTGAACCAGACCTCAACCATGACCCAGACCTGGACCTCACTGACTCAGACCCTGATCTGTCTAGACCTTTACCCTGGGCCCTGAACTAGACCCTGAACCAGTCTCAGACCCTGGCGGCGTTCCCAGCTCACCATCCACAGACGCCCTCTTGGGGAGGATGGTGATGGCGCCCTCGGCCACTTGCTCCTGCTGCGCCACCGGTGAGATCTTGGAGCCCCAGCTGTCAGACCCCACCCACAGGAAGTGACCTGTCAGGTTGTTGCGTCTCGTCGCATCCAAGACCCGCCTGTGAGCATCAGAGTGTCAGACAGACAATCTTGTCCTCAACATGAAACGTGGCATCATGTTGCTAAATAATCTTATGAATTTTATAAATGTTATAAGTAAATGTGACAAATTTTAATTTACAGTTTCACCCTGAAATCATCAAGTTTTTCATTTCAACCATACAGATTCTACAGGCTGTTGGCATTTGTTAGCAAGTCCACAACACTACAGTAGCACTGTTTAGGACTCAAAATGCTAATGCTAATGCTAAGCATTTACCAAATGTCATCCTCGTTGGCAAACATGATGACGGCGCGAGCGTTGGGCGTCTCCAGCAGGCGCAGGACGATCCGGTCGAACTCGCCTCGTTGCGGCTCCCGAGGGATCTTCAGCGATTGAGCGACACAGACGCCACCTAGAGGGCACGCACACGCACAGTCGCCGGTGTCTAACAGGGTGAGTTGTTTCGACGCTTCGAAACAAAATAGGTAACGCAGCGGGAGGGAGGAGCAAGTAGCAAGTAGCACGTTTGCGCCGTTTGAGACTCAAAGTATTAGACCTGAAGAGATCGAAGGAAGGAAGGAAGGAAGAAACATGGATATATGGGCAGAAGGTACAAGAAGGGAATGAAGGAAGGAATGAAGGTATGAAGGAAAGAAGGAAGGATGGAATGAATCTAGGAAAGTAGGAAGGATACAAGGAAGGTTGGAAGGAAGAATGGAAACCTGAAAGGAAGGTAAGAGGGAAGGATAGAAGAAAGGAAGAAAGAAAATAAAGAAGGATATAAGGAAGGAAGATAGAAAGAAGGTTAAATGAAAGGAAGGAAGGAAGGAAGGAAAGAAAGTAAGGACAGAAGGAAGGAAGGAAAGAAGGGAGGATGGAAACATTGATGCAAGGAAGGATGAAAGGAAGGATGACCTCTACCTGTCTCCCTGGAGAGCTGCACGAAGGCTTCCACGCCGCTCTCGCCGTAGCTGCCCTCCGACGCCAGCGTGGACACGTAGTTCCAGCCCATCGCCATGACGACATCCAGCATGGCCTGAGCCTGGTAAGAGTCGGGCGGCACCACCCGCGAGAAGAAGTCGTAGCGGGCAGCATCGCTGAGCTCCGGCGCCGTGGAGGCATAGCTGATCTGAGGGATCTGTGGAGACACCCAAGGCACCGCTGTGAAGTGAAGGCAATGAATGCACCTGCAGCTGGACCACAGCCCCGCCCACCTCCCTCACCCCTCCTCACCCCGCCCCGTTCAGATACAACCCTCCACCTCCACCCCTGTCAGCTGAAAGCGGGGAGGGTGTTCATCAGGTGACCAGAAGCTCTGACAAGTGAAGATCAGGAGGTGAGACTGACTGTTGATGACAGCCTGAGATCTGATTTTTGGCTAGTTAGAGCAACAGTTAGCGCCAGCTAGCATCTTAGCTCCAGCTAGCATCTAAGCTCCAGCTAACGTCTCAGCCTCTTACCATGATCTCATTATCTCATACCCAAACACTTTTCACTCTTTAGTCTCTCCAGTCAGGCAATGAATGTGGGTTTGGGCCCCCTGGTGGTGGCGGCTGGAAACACGCCAGCTCCAGAGGTCCTGGAAAAGGTCACAATCAAGCAACATCACTTCCTGTGTGTCCAGACTCCTTCAGCGGGCATGTGGAGATGGTGTGTATTAGTTTATTCTTTCTCAGCATTTTCATTTTTGGTTGTTTATTGGACATCGACCTTCTAGTGTGCCTCCAAAGTCACATGACGCTTGGCAGACTTCCAGCAGAGAGGCTCCAAGAATAGCAGCAGAGAGTGGAGGTCCGAGGGAAACTCTGGTTTTGATCTGCGCTGGTCTTCTTTCCTCCCCCAGATGGCGACGTCGCTCCATCACAGCAACCATCTGCCGCTCGGCTCGGCTCTCAGCGCACAGCGGACCAGAGACCCACCGCCGGGGAGGACGCTCCTCCTCCGAGAAGGAGGTGGACGCTCCTCCTCCGAGGACACCTGACAGGTGCTTCAGCAGGAGGCGGCAAACACGGGGCTAAGCCTACAGCTGTTGAGCCGGAGTACCTGGAGGAGCTGGAGGATGAAAACCTGATCTGTGCTGAGAGGTCACGTGACCGCTTAAGCCCCGCCTCCTGCAGTCTGTCCCTGTCACTATGTGCTGGTCAGCTGACGTGTGAGTAAAAAGCCTCCTGCTTCAGCAGTTTCCTGCTAATTTTAGCCGAGCGAGGCTTGCTGCTGCTGCTGCTGCTGCTGTCGTGAATCATCTGCAGCTCACTGATCTGATTGGTTCCTCCGCCGGGCCGAAACGACTGTGCCGCCTCGGGCCACCAGGAGGCGTCGCCACGGACTGACAGGGCTCAAAAAGCTGTTTTAAAGGTACAGCTAACAAAGAAAGGTTCGCTTTTCGAGCTAAGGGACACCGTGCTAGCGGCTAACAAGCCGCTAACAAGCCGCTAGCAGAGGCTCTGGGCTGCGATGTGTCAGCTGGACAGCGCTGGAGTCACGGCCTCACAGGTGGTAAATGATGAGTTACCACAGTTAACAGGGTAGCGACAGTTTGCATCCATTAGCAGCAGGGTAACAAGTGCAGCTAGGGGAACAAGATTTTTTTTTGTAACTTAACCCGAGCTAATGGCTAGTGGCACAATGGTACCCGGGTTGGGGTTCCCTCACCTGGAAGAGCCGCAGGATGTTGGCCACCATGATGGACACGGAGCTGGCCGACGCCCCGATCACGCCCACCACCTTGTCTGGCTTGGCAAGGACGGGCAGCTCGCCGTTGGAGCAGCGCACGTCGCTGCCGTCCTTCTCAATGAGCGCCTGCACGAAGGTGAGCGACTGTTCCAGGGCATGGGTGTCCCGCGAGCACGTGTCCAGGACCCGGGCGCCCAGCGTCACGTTGGGCAGCAGCTCAGGGTCCCGGTTGACCAGGTCGATGGCGAACAGCATGGCCTCCAGCCGCTGGACGCCCTTCTCCTTCTTCAGCTCGCCACAGGCCACGCCCCTCTCACCGCGGGCGTGCACCGGGAACAGGCCCCCCAGGATGATGTCGCCGTCCAGGCGGATGGAGTGGCCGAAGTCCTGCTGCTGGAGGGGCTGCTGGGAGTCGGAGGAGGCGGCGGTGGAGGCCTGCAGCATCATTAGGAGCAGGAAGCAGCAAGGCGGGACCCTCAGTAGGTCCCTCCCCATCTTGTCCCAATCAGGCTGCGGCGACCAGACAGGACATGTGCTCTCAACTGATCCTGGAAGCCCCGCCCACTAACGCTGGACCCAGTGACTTGCTGCTTCACGTGGGGACATCGTGGAGCTTCAGGCCCGTAGCTGGTTTCACATCGTCGCCGCTGAGACCTGAGCAGAACCGGAGGGGTGGGGGTGAGAGAGAGAGAGAGAGAGAGAGAGTCAGCGGTCAAACGGCAAGGACGTCAGAGAGGTGAGGAACCACCTGGTGCCAGAACCCAGCGTGTCTCGCAGCTCTCTGGAAAGAGAAATCAGGAAGTCTGGTGACAAAAACGTCCTGCAGACGCTGAGGCACTGAGCACTGAGGCGCTCAGCTACAAGATAGCCACGAGGGCAAGCAGTGCACCAGCACAGTGGTTTTCTAACTCCAACCCTAGAGTCAGAAGAGGGGGTTACCGAACCATTTATTTGGTGGGGGGGGGTCTAATTTTTGTCACATTGTCGGTTCGTGACAGGGGTCCCCGGCGAGATGCTCACGCTGCATGGGAAGCCCTGCGCTAGCACACTGACGACAACACTGACGACAACACTGACTGTGGTGGTGTCAGAGGTCACGTGCCAGTCCGTGAGGTCACTTCAAATATTTGATTGGTTTATCTACTTTTACCAAATGGGTTTTTGCCCCCAAAAACCCAATGGAGATGAACACAGCAGGGCACCCCACACACACACACACACACTCTCTCTCTCTCTCTCTCTCTCTCACACACACACACACACACTCTCTCTCTCTCTCTCTCTCTCTGTTTCTCAATAAGTTGATTTTCATTCTGCTTTTGTGCAGCCCTGAAACTGACAATGGGCCAAAAACATTAATAACAAATAATAACACATGCGCGCGCACACGAGGAGGTCGAGGTAATTCCAGCAGAATCAGCTGCTCGATCACTGATCTCTGTGGACTCACTGAGTTACTGATCCCGAGAACGCACCTCGGCCGTCACCAACCTGCCGGAGCTCGTGTTACATTCAGGTACCTGCAGCAGCAGCAGCCCCCCCAGGTCACCCAGGTGCTTCCCGCCTCCGTCACATCAGCAACATTTCCAGGTGAAACTTCTTCCGGTCCGGATCGATAGATCGACGCCCACCGGGTCCCGCTCCGGGTTACCAGCCCCCCCACCCCGCCCCTGCGCCGGGTCTCCGTGCACCTTCCGCCGCCCGCAACTCCCGTTCACCGCGCGGCGCCAGGTTACGCGTCACACTGGCGAGGGACCGAGGAACCAGCTGTCCCACTCCGCACCCCCACTCCCCTCCCAACCGACCACGATGACACCAACATGCCGCCTCGGCGTGTGATGCTGAAGAGGAGGCGCGTGCGAGTGCGCGACTCGTGCGGCGATGCACTAAGTTGAACGAGAGGAGAGGGAGGGAGAGGGAGTAAGAGACAGAGGGAGAGGGAGAGGGAGAGCGGGAGAAAGAGAGAGATGGAGAGATTGACGGAGGCAGGTCGCCCCCCAGCGGCAATGGACTAAAACTACAATTGTACAGGTTTCTTTCTTGTTGCTCCTCCAGCTGCTCCTCTTTTCATTCATTCATTCATCTTCTATACCCGCTTATTCCAATTCAGGGTCACGGGGGTCTGCTGGAGCCTATCCCAGCTGTCTTAGGGCGAAGGCAGGGTGACACCCTGGACAAGATGCCAGTTCATCGCAGGGCCACATAGAGACAAACAACCATTCACACTCACATGCACACCTACGGACAATTTAGAATATTCAATTGACCTCACATGCATGTTTTTGGACTGTGGGAGGAAGCCGGAGAACCCGGAGAGAACCCACGCAGACACGGGGAGAACATGCAAACTCCACACAGAAAGGTCACAGGTCCGGGCCCCGGAATCGAACCCACGACCTTCTCGCTGTGAGGCGGCAGCGCTAACCACTGCGCCACCGTGTCGCCCTTGCTCCTCTTTTTTTTATTTATTTATTTATTTATTTATTTATTTTTTGGTAAAACATCAGGCAGCTTTTATTTAGAAGAACAACAACCACTACGATAAGCCGACAGACAAGGTGAGTAAGTTTCTAATGCTGCCTTTCCATGGATGGTTTCTGCTCGGCTCGGCTCGGCTCTACTCGGCCCACATTTGCGACCTGGTATTGTTTTACGGGAACATTTTCTTTTCTTTTCTTTTCTTTTTTAAAGAAACTTTATTCAAAGGTTTAGATCGGAGTACAAAGAACCAGCTGCTCCTCCTGGTTCTGGTCCAGAAACGGCGTCAGCGTCACTGACACGTGACTAAAATACTTTTTCAAACTAAATCAGTACAACTATTTTTTTTGTTTTGGATGTTGATCTTGTTCTTGTGTGTATTACGCGCTGATTTGTACCACCCGGTGGTCACTCGTGGTACTGCAGGCAAAAAAAATCCGAAGAAAGGGGGCGGAGCCACAGTGAGGCTGAAAAAAACTGCTTTATTACACTGGTAAGGAGCCACAGGGTGCCTGAGAGAGCGGCTGGGAACCGCCCACCTGGTGGAGTGGGCGGGGCCTTTGGCGCCAACCGACCCGGTCACTGGTGGACGGGTCCGGGTCCCTCCCGGCTGTGCAGGTGTTCCCTCAGGAAGAGCAGCATCTTCTTCCAGGCGTCCTCCTGGGCCCAGGAGTGAGCGGCCGTGTCTCCGCCCCACAGGCCAAAAACTGCACACACACAGCCAGGAACAGCGGTCAGTCCTCCTCTAAAGCCCTGCCCACTTTAGTCCCGCCCACTTTGAAGTGTCACCGCACCTTTCTCCCGAGAGCCGACAGATCTGAAGCCGCTGCTCCGGGTGTGCGGAGAGTACGGAGGTTCGATTAGGTGACCGGCGTTGGGGTACGACAGGACGGTCAGCAGGTGGGCGTTACCTGCCCGTGACATCATTTCCTGCATCTGGTGGGTGGGGGGACAAGAGAGCCGTCAGCGTGATGTCAGCGTGATGCCGCACATGCCGCGGTCAAGACTCACATCTGCTGCAGACTCAGGCGCCGCCCAGTTCTGGTCGTCTTCCCCGACAATCACTAGCAGGGGGCAGCGGATACGTCCCATCTGGTCCAGACAGACAGATGTTAGGTGAGGTGAGCCACTGGACCACGGTGTGTGTGTGTGTGTGTGTGTGTGTGTGTGTGTGTGTGTGTGTGTGTGTGTGTGCGTGAGTGAGAGAGACAGAGGCTGTAAACACTCCAACAGAACCAGATCCAGAACCAGAACTAGAACCAGCACCAAAACCAGCAACAGGACAAGCTTTAGATCCAGCACCAGAACTAGAACCAGAACCAGCCCCAGATTCAGCACCTGATACAGCATCAGAACCGGCACCTGATCCAACACCAGAACTAGAACCAGAACCAGCAGCTGAACAGGAACCAGAACCAGATCCAGCACCAGCATTAGAACTAGCACCAGTACTAGAGGTCGGCTTCAGGACTCACATCCACTTTGAACTGGAGGTCGGTGGGAATGGGCAGCAGCAGGTCTCGCCAGATCTTCTCGCCGGCCTCGCTCACTCGGGTCTTCTCCACGTTTCTGGAAGGTCATATAAATGTCATTACACGTCCTCTAGTGGCCAAGTGAGGGAAGTGAGGGCGGAGCCACTGACTTGTGGAAGAACTTGAGCATGTCCTCCACTGTTCCATCCACCGGTTGGATGTGACTCCCACTGATGCTCACAACACACCTGGGCTGAGATGGGAACAAGAGTAGGAGGAGGAGGAGGAAGAGAACAAGGAGGAGGATGAGGGGGAGGAGGAGGAGAGGATGGAATCAGGGTGTGACCTGAGCGGTCCAGCCGTAGACAAGCTGCTGCTGGCTGTCTCACCTTCGCCACCTGGGAGTAGGCAGCCATCTTGAGAGCTATGCTGGTGCCGAAGGACAGGCCCACCACGGCGATGCTGTCGCCCGCGACCTGAGGATGTTTCTCCATGACTTTGAAGGCTTTCTGCAACAGGAGGAGGGTCATAAGAAGAGCAGAGGGGAGAAAGTTCACTCCTACCATCCTCTGACACCAGCAAGAACCAACGAGAACCAATGAGAACCAGCGAGGACCAGTGAGAGCCAATCAGAACCAGCGAGGACCAGTGAGAACTCGTGAGAACCAGCGAAGGTCACAGCTGCTGCCTTCCTCCACCTGGAGACTTCACCTGGTTCCTCCCAGGAACCACAGTGCTGGGATGAGAGTCCACCCTTTGCTTCTCCTTCCACCCTCTTAATACACAGCTCAGGAAACCGGGATCGGTTTCCTGTCAAGGCCCGGAGCAGGCATGGGCAAACTACCGCCCGGGGGCCACATGCGGCCCGTCGAGCTTTTTCCGGCCGCCGAAGTTGAAGAAATTATATTGATAGTCAGTAAGTCATAAAATAGCTGTCATTTCAATAAAGAGCAAAATGGGCTTCAAAGACACATATTTTCTTGGAACTTTGCTTTGGTTCATTTTCAATTGACATCTAAAGCACATGTTTTCTACATATCATATACAATATTTTTTCCCCCAATGAGGTGGGTCACCAAAACACTGTGGCCCATGAATCAAAACGTTTGCCTATCCCTGCTCTGGACAGTGAAGGCTGAGCAGCGGAGCAGCAGCAGCAGCTGGTTTAACCTCAAAAAACCAGAGAAGGAAGGTCAACGACCGGAGTCTCCACCCACTCTTTATGGTCCTCCTTGACATCTGAGCACACAAACACACCCTGGATGTGTCAGCACCTCCCTCGCTTAATCCTCACCTCAAAGTAGTCGTTGCCGACCATCTTCCCCGTCTCCAAGGTGATCTTGGGGGTCAAGTAGTCCAGGGCCATGGAGGCGAAGCCGTGGGAGGCCAGCAGTGCTGCGCGGTTCTCCACCAGCTTCCCTCCACCGCCCCACAGGTCCAAGATGCCAGGGAAAGGTCCAGGTCCTTCACACGGGAAAAAAAGACCCACACCCAGAACACTTACACCTTATTCACACTTAAAGCGTCTACGGCGCGTTCGTCGGCTCCGCAGTAGATCGCGGCCATTAAATTCAGCGTGCGTGTCAGACAATAAAGCAGATTTCACTTTCAATCTGTCATGAACAAAAATGCATGTATACTTTAATACCTGTATTTTGTGTAATACCTGCAGTTTGTTTGTTTTTTTTCTTTCTATTTTTACACAGCGATACTTAAGACAAAATTCGAATTAGCAAATGAGTTTTGTTTCACTGTTATTTTCTTTCAGTACACACAAAACTACCTGGGTTTTCGCGCAACCCTGCGATGGTACGACACGCTTTCCAAGCGCTGATGCACTGCAGACGTGTTTTTCTGTGTGAATCAGCCTTAACAGTGAAGCTACCCCCCACCCCACAGACTCTGGTCCTACCTGAGGGAAGGAAGAGGGTGGCGCTGAGTCCGTCCTCCGTCACGTTGACTCTGTGGATACCGGGCGCCATGTACCAGCGCTCCACCTCCACGGTAGCCAGAGGAACCAGATCAGCAAAGCCCTCATTCTGGTGACCCTGGTACACCGAGACGGTGAGCCCCAGTGGAGTCTGGACGTTCATCTTCCTTAGTCTGAGGGACGATGGGACTCAGTCAGCTCTGAAGGCTTGCTGGTGAAACATCTCCATCCTCCTGGTCCTACCTGAGTCCAGGTTTGCTGCCTGGAACTGGTCTAAGGCTCCACAGCAGTCCCATCGGTTCCACCCCAGTATAAGTTCCGCCCAGGCTCAGGTCTTGTGAGACTGTCGGTGAGAGAAAAACAAGGTGTCCTGACGCGACTGACTTTCACAACTTTCCAAGAGCTGCTTAGTGACGTACCGTCAACGGCCCCTGTGGAATCGGACACATAGTGGCCAAAAGCCTCCCAGCTGTGTCCGTCCTCACACTGGTGGAGGCCGCGGACAGTCAGCTGGAGACCAGGTGGGGCCTTCTGGACCACGATGGTTATCTTCTCATCCATCAGCCCTCTGGTGGGATGGGCCGACAGCTGGACAAGGCAACGGCTACCGTCCATCCTGGGGTCAGCTAAAAAAGAAGAGGGAGGAGAAGGAGACGAGTGAGCAGACGTGATGTTGAAGAACCTTGAGCGTGATGCGGGAGGACAGAAGAAGAACCTTGAATGTGATGCAAGAGGACAGAAGAACCTTGAAAGTGATGCAGGAGGACAGAAGAACCTTGAAAGTGATGCAGGAGGACGGAAGAACCTTGAATGTGACACAGGAGGATTCACACCTGCTTCCAGATGCAAGCCTCTGTCAACCGTCTGTTACACTTTTAGAGTGTCCACATTCTGCCAGTGGCCACACATTTACCTGCCGTCTCGCGTGGTCGCTGAGTCTGACCCTTTGTGACATAACAGAGGGCAGACTTCCAGATGAACAATTAGAGAGAGAGAGAGAGAGAGAGAGAGAGAGAGAGAGAGAGAGAGAGAGAGAAGCCTTTTGCTTAGCAGCCAGCAGCTCTGCTCTGTTCACAACATCAAAGGTTCAAACCCCATGTGACGTCACTTCCTACGCGGAGACGCTGTCTGAGCTGCACTTCTGGACTCGATCTACGTCCCGACGTCTGACCCGCAAAACCGCAACAACAGCAACAACAACAACAACACCGAGAGGAAACTCACTCACACTCCATGCGAAAGGCACCGTAAGAGAACCAGAAAGTGTCCGAACCTTCAGCTCCGGGTCCGGGTCCAGTGCAGAGAAGTCGTCCGAGCTAGCGTCCGCAATGAATCCAGGTCGGAAGCGAACCGGAGGGTAGACCGACCACACCGCCTTCAGCGGCCAAAGTCCAGTCAGTAAGCCCCGCCCACTGTGGGCTTACTTCTGTCCGCCCGCAAACACATGGCGGTGGCGGGAAAACCGAGAGTCGGGTCAAAAACGCCCTTCCAGTCAACAGGCGAACCGGAAGCGTCGGTCCAATCAACCGAGCCCTGGTTCTTCTAGCGAGGATTCAGTTGCAGTATTGTGGCTCCCGGGACAACACTGTGTGAGAAGAGCGTCGACGTGGAGCAGGAATCATGTGCAACTTGCAGGTGGAGAAGGGGCGGAACCTCGGCGAGTCAGTCGCGTCTCCACTTGTTGTAGTTCTGTCGGCCACGGCTAGATGGAGCTTTTTACTCGCCATCCGATCCTCTCTCAATACCTCCAGCTGTGTTTGGCTGACCGTCACCATTCTCCTCCCACAGTGTAAATGGGGATACTAGACCTTTGCTGTGTAATGAACTGTGTTTAGTGCTGAAACCATCATCCACTGGTTCCAACCAATACTGACCTCCGAGTCTCCAGTTTCTAGTCTTTGCTGTGAACACTGACCCCTCACTGCTGAATCCCTCAGCTGGTTTTCACTCAGCTCCAGGGGAGGGGTTGGACTTCAGGCAATCACAGCTGACCTCTGACAAACTGCAGCCCCACAATCTGAATAAAGAACAAATGATGGACAGTTTATGATGATGAAGTGTTTTTAAAGGGTGTGTTCACTCTGAAAATTAAATGTCAACAAAACTAAAATGTCAACAAAAAGAAAATGACTCCTTATAAATCCTAAGTCCAAAGTCCAAAAACTATTGTGTCTTTAAATTATGTTTTGGCATATGGCCAAAATGAAGCTCTCAGATTTATGATATGAATTTACATTTAATCAGGAATATATTGAACATGTGTTATGAACTGTGTTTCGTGCTGAAACCATCATTCCTCCCTGCATTGCTCTGTCTAGTTCCTGGAGATCAGTTACTTATCAAAAATAAACGTCAGACTGCAGTTCCTCCCGAGAACCACCAGAGGGGGACATCGACTGCTCCAGGTTAATCTCTTCTCATCCAGAGTCACACATCAAGACGCATCAGAAACAAGCACAAAAAATGTTAAGCAGCATTGAAATAAATCAGAAATGTAGAAAATATTTCAATATTGTGGGAGAAGGAGAATCTAAACGTCATGAGTAAGAAAGTGCAGTGCATTTCAGCATGTGAAGGACGGGAGGAGGACAAGGTGCAGTATTAATATTAATGATTTGAACTTTAATTCACTGATGAAACTGAGGCCATAAACACACTTTAGACAGTGTGAACTGAAGCCAGAGCTGCACAAAGACAACACTGGCTCGCTAGTGCCACCTTCTTCATGTGGTCTGTAAAGAGGCTGACAGACTTTCTGTTTGACATGTTGTGGGAGTTTATTACACTCGTTTGTGGTGAACCTGCTCGATGGCTGCATTGTTGTCTCTGAGACCTTTGAACTGGTCTTCTTCTGGTGCTGGCAGGGTCCCAGCGGAGTGTTTTCAAGAATCAGCTTGTTTGGGTTCGCCTGGGACCTGCTGACAGTCCAAAGCCAAGGAATACAAGATGCCAAAGCCCCCGGGTTTGTCTGTGGCTCGCCACAACAGAGCGTCCTTTCTCCCAGAGCCCAGAGGACCGCAGTTAGCTTTGCACTGTGTCCTAATGTTGGTGGCGCTGTGGAGCTATGACTGGACTCAAGAGTGGGGAGCTGGTGATGGGATGCAGATGAACTTCTTCCCACAATGGCACGAGATCAGCAGACGCTGCTGACTGGGCGCCCCACAAGAAGTCTCTGAGCTGCTGAGGTGGCGGCAAACCTCCACCAGGGGGAGCTAGTCTAGGTTATATGACCTCCGTCTAATTGGTCTGTCTCTCACTCTCCTTTGTAACTTGATCAACAAACTCACTCAACTATTCCTCTAAAAGTTGAGTGCGCTCTTCTTCCCTGGCCTGAACTCTCAATTGTTCAACACTGCCACCCATGGTTGCCCAGGGTACTGCCACATTTGGTAGCTATCCTCGGGCTCCCAGGACGAGTCGGTACTTCCATAGAGTATCAGCTCTTTGACATCAGGGAGAGCAAACGCCCTGATAAAGAGCATCTCCATCTGAGTGTGTGTTTGCCCTGGAGACGTCAAAGAACCTCGGCTGAGCCGTGACAACATGACATGTTCAGAGTTGTCAGGCAGGTCAGGAATCTCGTCTTCCTAAAGCTCTGGTTCTTCTGTCAGGGACAACAAACACTTGTGAGTGGACAAAAGTGCCACGTGGAGCTCCTCACGGCTGCCTCCTGGGCCCCTTTTGTTGGACACCTGCTTGCAGCCCGTCGACAGAGAAAAGACTGAGGGCCCATCCACCAAAGCACTGAGAGGCCTTCACACGGCATCGGACCAGGAGTGAATGGAGCCGGATGCCACACGACAGCCACATCTTGAATCAATGGAAGAACTGCTCGCTGAAGTGAGCAATCAGTTTATACGGTCAGTGTCGGTTCGGCACGCGTGTAAACTGGACCATCCTGGTCGCTCTTGGTAGAGGCGTGAAAAGAAAGGTTTGACTGGAACGACTCAGAATAAATTATGAACAGATGCATCTTCAGCGACACTATTTAGCTAATGATTCAACATAGTGCACTGCTTATAACGGTGCTTATACAAGTTAACGGTCCAGTGTGTAAAATTTGGCCTGATTTCTGATTGGTTTTCCTACCTTAGAATGGTTCTCACATAAGAGTATACATAGAGCAAGGGTCGTGCTCCTACTAAGCTGCCATCTTGCGCAGCCATTTTTCAAGGAAGAACGCCTGACAGTGGCCTTCAACACTGAAGACTGCCTAAATTTTTGTCTTTATCTTTTTCAGCGGGTTCAAATGTCAAGTTACCTGAGCAGAGCTCTCTCCCTGAGCTGACTTTCTCTCTGGCCTCGCTAACATGGTGGACCACCTCCGTCCTCGGCCACCGGCACAGACACTGTGACATTTTGAAGGCGTGGCGGAGAGACACCGCCCTCCACCTGATTCCTCTCCTCTCTTTTTTTCCATCTTCCTTTTGTTTTAAGCGTTTCCCCCTTGCGAAGGCATCACTTCCTGGCGGTGACACACACACAGCCGGGGCTG
Source organism: Thamnaconus septentrionalis (assembly GCA_009823395.1). Lineage (NCBI taxonomy): Eukaryota > Metazoa > Chordata > Actinopteri > Tetraodontiformes > Monacanthidae > Thamnaconus > Thamnaconus septentrionalis. The sequence continues at coordinate 7,208,406 of CM020513.1, read as the reverse complement.
AGGGTGCAGCGACGGGACGGCCCGCTTCTCCGAGCGCATTGTGGAGAGGAATGCCATTCAATTGAGCCGCTTTTTTTCTCCCCCCCCTCCTTCCCCTTTTCTTTTTCACGCGGCAGCTTCTTTTGTGCGCAGGCTGAGGAAGTCCATTGTGTGGGCAGACACCCTGAGAAAAGAGGCGAGCTGGGAGCCGCTGTCTGCCCGGCGCTGCAGCCCTTAAAGGCCCTGAATGAGGCTTCGCCATCGGAAGCGGGCGGCCCAGCCGAGAGACAATGTTGCTGCGCCACTTTGAAGAGCTGCGGCCATTAAAAACGCTGCGTCCTGACACTTATTATGCGCTCGCTTTCTTTTGTCTTTGGTCCGATGGGAGGGGTGAGAGTTGTGCGTTTTGTGGATCCAAAGGGTTGAAGGCGGACGATGGGAAGTTGTCGCGTAGCTACTTAAGTTTCCTCTGCAAATGACAAAAAATATCCTGCTGCTTTCCCCAGCGAAAGCAAATTCTCCCTCAGAGAAAAACAGTGTTCTTCACCGAGTGTGTTGCCAGGGAACTCGGAGTTACAGCTCGCCGTCTTTCCCCTCCCTCCATCCCTCCCCTCCTTGGCTGCCGCTGGGACATAAAGCAGCTTTCTGAAGGCATTGAGGTGAATTTCTGCTGGCCGCTGCCTCGGTCAGGTGGCTCTGTTGTGCTCCCAGTCGCCAGCAAACGGCTGCTTTTGAACCAGTGAGGAGCTTTATTCAGCAAAAGCCAACACCGCTGTAAAGAATTACTCGCCTGCAACCCATTCTGCCACACAGAGGGGCAGAGGAACATCGCCCCCTCCTGGCCAGGAGAGGAACTGCAGCTCAGTGTGGTTCAGGGTGATGTCGCTCAGGTCCGTAACCATTTTCACTGCATGTCCCTGCAGGTCCTCAGCAGTCAGAGTAACTCAATTTGAAGTCATATGGGGAAAATGATACAATTATTGTGCTCAATAATACAATTATTATGCTCTGTTTTTGTTTCCTTTATTCATTCATTCATTCATCTTCTATACCCACTTATTCCTATTCAGGGTCACAGGGGTCTGCTGGAGCCTATCCCAGCTGTCTTAGGGCGAAGGCAGGGTGACACCCTGGACAAGTCGCCAGTTCATCGCAGGGCCACATAGAGACAAACAACCATTCACACTGACATCCACACCTACGGACAATTTAGAATGTTCAATTGACCTCACATGCATGTTTTTGGACTGTGGGAGGAAGCCGGAGAACCCGGAGAGAACCCACACAGACACGGGGAGAACATGCAAGCTCCACACAGAAAGGTCCCAGGCCCGGGCCCCGGAATCGAACCCACGACCTTCTTGCTGTGAGGCGGCGGCGCTAACCACTGCGCCACCGTGTCGCCTTTATTCATTTATCCATTTTATTAATTTTTGTTATGATACAAGCATATATGTATTTACAATGATTGTTTTTTTACATGAAACGACTAAATGTAAAGATACGGATGTTGAACTTTTCGTCTTTTGTCTCGTGTGTTTTTGTGTTTTGTTTTGTTGTTTGTCATAAGTATTGTGGGTCTTTGATCGGTTCTAGTTTATTGTTGTGCTGTTTTGGCCGAGAAAATGAATGTTGTAAATAATTAAAAATGAAAAGAAAATCTTTTAAAAAATAAAATAGCAGTAAGAGGGTGGCGGTCCGGGGATCCCTTTCGATTACAGTCAAGGATGCCATGTTGTAGCGCAGGCAAGGGCAAACTACGGCCCATTAAGTTTTTTAATCTGGCCTGCCTGAAATTATATTAATAGTAAGTAAGTCATGAAACAGATGTATTTCATCATTTTTTTTCAGTGTTTTAAGAGTCATTTCAATTAAGAGCTAAAAACCGCCTGGCTTCAAAGACAGATATTATGTTGTAACTTTATTTTAACTTTAATAACTGCTTTTTTCATTTTCAAATGACATTTAAGCACATTTTCTACATATCCCATGATATATTTTTTTCTCCTATGACGTGGGTCACCAAAGCACTCCGTCCATCTGCGCCTGCTCCAACAGATGCATCCTGCAGCCGTGCCTTTGTGAGGTGGCTGATTTATGGAATTCCAGCTGTTGAGGTGCGTCCACTGCTCCTGATGGCGTCTCCAGAGCCAGGCAGGTGGCGTGCGACGACGGCGACGACGGCGGCGGCGGCGTGGTGTGACCTGGCGGCCCGAGGCTGAGAGAGAAGCTCATTAGCGGAGGACTGAGGGGGACGGCGTCAGCGTGGAGGGGTCTCCACAGCATTCCTGCCTCTCTTGCGAGACGATCTGTGACCCGGCCGTCCCAGAATAGAACCTTTTTTTATCCTCCCCGCTGAGTGCACGGGGGGGCTAAACTACAGTGAGCTCCTCTCTGCCTTAACAGGCGCTCATCATGGGCATGAAAGAACACTCAGAGTTCTGGTGCTCTCAGATATAAAAAAGCTGCTGTTTCCTGAAGCCTCCTCCACTGGAGAGGAGCCGCCTTTTGTCGGGCCGCTGGTATGCCGAGAGCGGCCCGGACGCACAAAGACGCTGCTCACAACAGTTCACCTCTGCAGAGGTTCAGTGGCCAACAAGCCGCCAAGCGACCGGCTCCTCGCGACGGTAGGTGGCGTCAGCCCCGTGTCCACGCCAGGTGTGTGGACCGGCCCGGCCGGCCGGTGGTTGGCCTCGCTGCCAGAACCACCTCCCTGTGTGGGTCGGAGAGCGGAGCCAGCGCCGGAGGGCTGCGGACCTGCTGGCTGTGGATTAATGACACCGTCTGGTCTGTGCGAGGTGACCTCGTTACCCCAATCCATGTATTGATGGTGGGGGCGGGGCTTATTCCTGGCTTCAGATCAGTTTTACTCTATTTTGAGATAAATCTTGTGTATTTATGTGTTTTTGTTTCTTTATTTAATGTAAGAACAACTTTGCTTTTTATTATCTTTGTTTTGTTTTTAGATTATTTTGTTTTAATATTAGACTGCATTATTATTATTATTATTATTATTATTATTATTATTATTGTTGTTGTTGTTATTATTATAACTCACATGGTAAATTACCAGTATCTAAAAATCCTGAACTATTTCACATATTTCAAGCTATTCAAATGTATAAACAAAATAAAGATCCAACAGCAAATCAAAATAAATGAATAAATTTGAACCTTGTGTCTTGTGTTTTTCTGTGTTTTATTTAAATGACTGAGTGTGTGTGGCTGTGTGTGTGAGAGAGAGACACAGAATCTGTTGACCTGCTTTGAAAAGAGGGCGGTGCTCCGGTCAGGTGCGTGTTTTCACAAAGGTGTAAAAAAAACACGTTGACAATAAGCAGTGGTCACCTGACGCCCGGGGACACCCCACTGGGGACTGACTGGGCGTCGACCTGTCCTGCTGTTTCCCACAGAACATCACCCTGACCAGCCAGGAGGCGGCCGGTTGCTGCAGCGTCCTGGGGGACTTGCGGCCAGAGGGATCAGGGTTCACTTCTTCCCACACAGCTTTACTGCAGAGTCAGTGCGATGCCACTGACAGCCAAAAGCCTCCAGTTTGGATGGAAACACTGCCGCTCTTTGAAGTCAAAACCTTCACAGGTGTTTTTGCCATCTTGATTGCGGTGGATGTATAACCCGTCAGTCAAATTGTAGCCAGGAACTCAAACTTTATGGACTCCAAAGTGGGCAAAAGCAAGGACATTTACCAGCATTTACAAAATGATAAACTCTAAGCCAGTGGTGCAGTCTACGTGATACGCAGGTAGACGCCGTACTACCACTAGAAAAGGTTCCAAATTACCGTACAACCACTAGAAATTGCGCAAAGATATATATCAGTATGTTTTTTTTCACACAACTTTCACTTTCCTCAATTAAAAAAGTGATTAAAATAATGTTTTGTGTTCTGATCTGTTTGAGAGTCAACAATTGCTTTAGTGCCGCTTTAGAAAATGGATGTGCGTTTGCACCACTTTTTGCACTTGATTGCTGAAACTTTATTTGTTGTTGTTGTTGTTGTTTTGAAGTAGCTGTGGCCTGACAGATGTGTACGACAGGTGAGTGGGATGGTTAAGTGTATGCCCACTGGAATAAACTAGACTACACCACTGCTTAAGTCTTTTTATACATTGCCAGCCATTCATCCTGAAGCCAAAGTTGTTGATTCCTACTGGCCAAATGATAGAATGCAGTTGCTTTTTGTTATTATACTCACACCTACTGCGAAAATCATTCCTGCAGCACCTGAAAACTGTCTTCATCGCAGCTGGATGCTTTCAGATCAACTTATCGACAACACCAAAGTCACCGGATGACCTCTGAGTTCAAGCACAGAGCTCTCACGCCTCGGTTTGCAAGTTCACTGAGCTGCTCAACCTCATTGAAAAACTAGCATCAAAGCCCATGAGTTCCAGATGTGTCCGAGCGTCGCGCGTCCTCAGAAACGCGCCCTCTGGTGGAGTCCACCAGCAGCAAGCCGAGCAGCGAGTCAGTCTTCACGGCCGCCGGTTGACAAGTACAACAAGAGGCTGAGTTGATTGTCCCGTGCTGGGTCACAGACTGGTGTTGGAGGGAAAGATCACTCCCATCTGAGCACCAAAGTCATGGAGAAGCATGTGAAGGCGGCATGAATGGTTCCGCTCTGGGGTAAAGCTAATTTTATTAGCCCCCCCAGTTTGAGCCTAACAAGTGGAAAGCAGTTTCTGCATAAATTAGAGATAATCCAGAGTAAATTATGCAAATATATTCACCCAGATAAAGGAGGGGTGGCGCATTCACTTATTGTAAGCTTAAAAAATGTGAGTGGAGCCTTTCTGAAAAATCTGAGCGATGTCTTGGCCTTATGGTGGGAGGGTGTGTGTGTGTGTGTGTGTGTGTGTGTGTGTGTGTGTTTTGGGGAGGGGCGGCAATATTTTGAATTTTGAACTGTCACAGCGTGAAGCTGAGAATGAAACCAACCAGCGTTGCAACTGAAACCTTGGGAAAATTTCCGTCACACTGAGTTTCTCCATCAGATCTCACACGAACGTGCCAACAATTAAACACCAGGTGAGGTGGGAGGGGCCACACCTGACGTGGTGCGCAGCAATAGTGCGCAGAGTTTATCGACGGCGTGTTGAGTCAGCTGCGGAGTAAAGACTTCACTTCTCCGCTCCTCCTCCGAGGAGGAAACGCAGACCAAACTCACCACCGCAGCATCCACGCTGACACAGACACAGTTTGCAAGCAAGCAGCAGCTTCCCGTTTCTGACTGCAGCTCCGCCTCCTTCCTCGCAGAGGACGCTGATTGGTCGCAGCCGCGAACGATTCAGACCGAAGCTTTTTCAGACGGATTAAGCAAACCTCGTTTGTCTCCTGTCGCAACATTGTGAATTACCAGAGCAGAAGAAAACACTTCTTTGCATACAAAAATGAGCTTCTTACAGTCCGGCTCAGTGTCCGCCCTGAGACCGAGGGTTTCTGGGTTTCATCCCTGACCAAGTCAAACTAAATACTATACATTACGTAAGGAGAAATTTCACAAATGTGAGGATCCATGGACCTTCAGCAGATGTCAGGACGGATTGTGTGTGGTTCCCTTAAAAACAGCAATCATTTACAAAAGGTTCCATTAAAAAGTGTAAGCAACGTACCTACATGCCTACTCCAGTACACATGCAGGGGAAGAAAGAGCTTCAACCACCTGCCTCGATCCGGATGATCAGATCCACTCACTCCAGTTAAGTATCACTATGTGGCAGACGGGCTAGATCCCCGCCCTTTCTCCCCCACCACCACCACACACACACACACACACACACACACACACACACACACAGTGTTCTTGGAGTGAATTGTGATTTCTGGGTCACTGCTGATGTCTTGGAAGAATCTCGGTGGGGGGGGGGCGGAGGTGTCGGTGGCCCCTGAACTCCGCCCCCCACTATGTTTGAACGTTTTTTTTTGTGAAGTAGTAAGAAAAAAGTTATTTTTTGTTTTTCCTGTCAAAAGTGGGATCAAAGCAGGACCAAAAAAAGTTCCAGTTACAAACGTTGTGTGTAGCCTCTATGTTGAGGAAGGGAATGCACAAGTCTCGTCAGGAGCAAGTACAAGAACCTCCTTGGTGTCAGATGTTATAATTATCACAACTTTGGTGTGCCAAAAATCTGACAATTAAACAATGTAAACCCAAAACACAATGCTATGGAAAATAACTCATTGAACTCTTTATTTAAAAAAGAAAAGAAAACGTCTCAATGTTGGTTTTTCACTTTTGAATCACTGCGGAGGTATTGTCTGCTCAAAGTCAATTCAGATCAGCGCCAATGCGGATGAGCGGCACGATCAATGAACGCAAAGTTGACAGTTCGTCCACCATGTAGCTTTCTGGTTTCTCCTTTTCATGGACCTTCCACATCAGCATCTGACCTGACCTGCATTTGAAACGGAGGCTTATAGTTTGCTCTGATTAGCTCAGAAAATGATTCTTCTTTTGTGATTTTGGTCAGTTGAACAGCAATGTCAAGTTATGCAATTTAAGTGCTGCTCAGTGTCGTTAACGATATGGAAATTATTTTCTTGTTGGTTCAATTTCAACATTCGTAAATGAAAAAAAAATTGCAATGAAATATTTTTTCCCTGACAAAATGGATGTCTATCACATTTTGACAAAGTGCAAATACACACATGTATGAAACTATTTCATCTCGACAATGAATGACTATGAATAGCGTCAAACAGGTGTTTCGGCATTAACTCAGTCAACAATAAACATTTCACAAATCAGTTCAAAATGTGCACTGCTGCAACATTAGCAATATTCATTATTCTACGGACTGCTTCTTCCTGTCTTGCTGTTTTGGTCCAGCTCCAGTATGTGACACCCAGTGCACGTCTATTTGATGTTTCTGTCTCTCACACTCTCTCCCTCTCTCACCCTGGAGGCTGTTGCGTCTGTACAAAATGTACAGCTCTTAGGTAAAAAAAATTGCATCTGTGATTGCACGGCGCAAATATAAAAATCTGACAGCTTTCTCGAAAATAGTTGCGTGTCCAAGAAGAAAAAATTGTGGATTATAGATTGAAATGGAAAAAAAACAATGTGCTTTTTTGACTCAATAAACCGACAAAAATATTAATCAAGAAATTGGGGTTCATTAATTATTAAATATAGTATTTTATTGTCCCTCCAGCATTAATGAGCAGCAGAATTTGTGGACTTGTTGACAGCTGGATAATATCAGTACCAGTTCTAACACTGTCCACAGCCGAGTGAAACTGGAGCTCTCTATTAGATGACAGCAGAGTGGCCGGAAAAACATTAGCCGTCATTAGCCGCCGCTAGCCACACGTAGCAAAGAGCTAGCAGTAAATGGCATGGCGCTCTTTTAGCCTTCCGGTGCCAATTAGCGTCCATCCAAAGTCAAGGCTCGCTGCCTTCAAGTGCTCCTCAGATTTTACAGCCACCACGCGGATCCGCGAGCTGCCTTCACACCAACCGTAATCTCCCTCTACGTGTCACTTTGTTAACTTCTTTAACATAAGTCGAAACACTGAGCAACCTCAGGTAGCCAGGTTTTTACCTGCTTTAGCACCAGCACGAAAAGGACACACAACTAAACAAGGAATGGCGTGTACTACCCTGAAGGTGTTTAGCATGTTGCCAGGCCACAGAAGCAGAGTTTGCCTCGTTCGCACGAAGATGGTAATTTTTTTCGAAACTGACTTGCATCTACGGAAGTAGCAGCTCTTTAACATCATAGCACCGCAAATTTAACCAAATTTTGTATCATTTGAAGACTTTTAAACACAAACATAACCTACATGTTACTCCAATGCAAGGAGTAGAAAGTACAGATATCTGTGTGCCAAATGCAAGGAGCCAAAGTAAAAAGTCGTCAGGAAAAGAAATACTCAGGTAAAGTACAGATACTTGGAAACATCTTATGCACTTCTGCATACAGTAATGAAGTATTTGCACTTCGTTTCTTCCCACCTCTGCAAAGAATGCCGGTGAAAAGGCAGTCAGGACAGACAACAAAGTGTAAAGTTCTGCTTCGAGTCTCTTGAAAACACAAGGCCTCAACGCTCGTGTCAGTCAGAGCTTGCTGACATTTTGGTCATTCAGGTTTTCTGGCTCAATATCCCAGTCAGCCTCCCCTGAAGGGAACAATAAAAGGAATACAAGAGATTTGCAAATCACCTTTGGCGTGTTTTATTTTCACTTTGTCATATCACATAATACAAAGTCTGACGTTCACATTTAAAACACACACAAACTTTTCCTGCCGTGATTTCCCTTATATTGATTACTGACTATAATTCACATCTTTCCGTCGTGCCTGTGACAGGCGCTGCTGTAGGGGAGGAAGTGGATCCGCCGTGCGTGCGCTCGCTCGCTCGCTCGCTCGGTGGGCGGCGCACAGCCTCCCTCCAGTCCGCCGGCTCGCCGTCACTCCCCCCAGTCAGTCGGCGCGGAGCAGAGCGGACGAAGCGCAGCTCAGCGGCGCGCCGGGACCCGAACCAGCAGCGAGTCCACGGCGCAGCGGCGCCAGCCAGCCAGCCAGCCAGGCAGGCAGGCAGGCAGGCCGGCAGGAGGAGGAGGCGGCGGCGGGCCGGCCGGGATCTGCTCCCCGAAGCAGCGACAGCGTTTCCTCCACACACGCCACTCCACTTCTTCCGCGACAGAACATGGAGCCCGCGGGCTGCTGGCTGCTTCTGGCCGCTGCGCACCTCATCCTCATCGGCCACCAAGGTAAGAGCCGCTGGGGGCGCCAGGCCGAGGGGTCGGGTGGGGTGAGGGTGGTACCTGCTCCAGGTGTGTGTGTGTGTGTGGCAAGTTGCTATTTTTTTGTTTGTTTGTTTGTTTTGTCTATTTTTCATTATCGTTTTCTTGATATGGGGAAGATTTGGGTGACGATTGACTGAAGTGTGCGTGCGTGCGTGTGTGTGTGTGTGTGTGTGGCGGCGCGCGCGCGGGCGGCAGATGAGATTGCGCGTGCGTGCGGTGCGCGGCGCAGGGCGTCAGTGCAGTGCGCGTCAAAGCGGAGCTGTCAAGCATGACAGCAGAAGTTTGGACACGGTGCTGTGACCGTCTTATTTAGGGTGTCACAGGCTCCATGTCTGGCAACAACAACAGCACTAATCCCATAATGCTCACCACCCCCACACACCCACCCCACCCCAACTCCCGCCCCTCTCTCTCTCATTCACACACACACACACACACACACACACACACCGTCGAAATCATGTGAAATAATCATTCCTGTAATTCTTTTTATCTTGTGGCACGGTGAGAAATGGATGGTCCCTTTAAATCAGCTCGACTGGAGGAGAAACAGCTTACGTTTTGTTTTGTTTGTTTTTTTTCCCCAAAATGTTCAATACTTTTTAGTGTATTGATCTGCCCAATGCTGTTGAATGATGGTGGTGTCTGAAAAATGGCAACATGCAACTCAGTGGACCGGCTCTTCATCCAGGGGTCAGGGTTGGACTGTTCCATTAGATTTTAAATTAAAACAAATTCCCCTGTTTATCCCTTTTCGAAGACGAATTGTTTGAATTATTGTTATTTTTAAAGGATTGGATTCACTCCTCTAGTCTGATTTCCCAACGTCACGTATTTGGAGCCATGATGCTGGTGGCTTGGCTAGCTTGCTCTCTCTGCTGGTTAGCCGTGATGCTGCTGGCTAGCTGTGGTAGCCTCGTGCTGCAGGTGTTGCGGTGAAGGTGGCTCTGGCCGGTCCGTGGGGGATTCGGGGGGGGCGGGACAAAGACCAGGAGGAAGGCAAAGCTTTTATGCTGCGGCCAGTGAAGCACCGGATCCAGTGTGTGCTGCTCCCGGTGCTCGGGATGGTTCTCCGCCCGCCCATCTGGACCTCAAGGAAGAGGTCTGTGCAGACGCCAGTCGCCGGGCCTCTGGTGCCGCCCTCAGACAGATGGTGGTCACAGTCAGACAGTCTGCCAGGGGGCAGCAGCGCGCAGCACGGCCCTCTCGCTGCACATCATGCGACTCTGTCTGTCTGCGCTGCTCCCGCCGGTGTTTGTCTCATCCTGCACCACGGAGGCAGGTGGGAGGCGCGCGAGTGGCTGACTCACACCTGGCTGATGTCAGCTGACCGCAGGGACTACTTCCTGTCCAGGGAAGGGATCCTCCCTGTTGGCCCTCTGCTGGCCGCAGATGGTACACGTTTGCGACGTGAGCGTTTAGTTTTCTATTTAACTCGTTTTACGAAGAAGCTTGCGCCCACTCAATGGGACCGTCCTTCTGTGCTCTATAGCGTGGTTAGCATCCGACGCTAGCTGACACGAGCTCTGTCAAATTGCAGCAAAGTGTATTTATCCTCCGCAAAGTTACACAGGTTCACCTCGGATGAGCTTCTAGCCGTTACGTGCGTAACCGCGCGTGAGCTAGCGAAACCTTTGGCCGGCCAATGAGACGATGAAGGAAAGGTCAGGTGAGGAGGCGGGGCTCTCCCTGATGGCTGCCGCCGCATTTGATGAGCAGATCAGTGGGAAAGGGGTGGTGGTGGGGTCAGTTGTCACAGTAGTGGGAGGGGTGGTGGTGGTGGAGGGGGTCAGGAAAGGTCAGCAGAGGAGGCATCCACCACTGCTGCCCCCTACTGGCCCAGTGTGCCGCCATCTGACTGCTGAATTGATGCGTCTACAGAGGAGGAGCTGCGATGGGAGTGTGGGAGAGCGCGGACACACACACACACACACACACACACACACACACACACACACACACACACACACACACACACACACACAGTCTTCATTTGCAGATGGGAACAAACAGAATCAAGAATCTAAACTGAGTTTTGACAGAAGATCTTTGTTTTTTTCTCTCCTGCCTCTTAATCTCCCCCACCCCCCGCCCTCCTAACTGGGGGAGGGGGGAGCGGCGGGGGTCGGTGGGCGTGTCTTTTATTTTTATTTATTTATTTTAGTTGCTCAGCCAACCATCTTGTCTCTGCTGGTCCTCCTGCTGCTGCTGCTCAGACCCTGTAATGGATGTTTGGGGCAGACCTCCCTATGCCCCCCCCCCCCCCCCCCACCACCACCACCACCACCACCTCCTGCTGAATGGTCGGCTGGGAGAGTGTGTGTGTGTGTGTGTGTGTGTGTGTGTGTGTGTGTGTGTGTGTGTGTGTGTGTGTGTGTGTGTTGGGGGCGTCGTGGAAGGGCCTGGGTGTGTGGTCCCCCCTCTGCTCCCCCCACCTGCTCTGGTGCCAGTGAATGAAGCAAGCGCTGCTGAAGGCGCCTCAGAAAAGATCCAGCGAGGAGGCTGCTGTGGTTCCTCGGGGGGAGGGGGGTTGGGGGTGTGGCCCCAGCAGATGTTGGTGTGGCCGGGCGTCCGCTGTATTTACTGGACATTTACATTTCAGACACAGGGTTGATCCTCTTAGGGCAGCTTAAGTTCCTGGATCGGCCACGTTACAAGCTAACGGCGGCGGTGGAGGTGGGGGTCAGTGTCGGGGGAGTGGCAGGGGGGGGCGGGGCAGTGTGGGAGACTGGCGGCGGCGGCGGCCCCATGCTGGCCCAGTCGGCCTCTGGAGGGCGCTGGACCTGCTGATGTGACGGTTCTTCCCTCAACTTCCCGTTTGGAGGCGACACACGGAGCTGACGGAGGCGTCGCTGCTGCCCTGACGGAAGTGTGTCAAGGTTAAAGAGGGGCGGAGCCACACTGGGATCCCCCCCGCCTCCGCCCCGCCCCCCCCCTGCTAATTTCAATTAGGTCAGTCCTCAAAATAACCACAGAGGGTCCCAGCGGCAGCGGCACCCTCACCCTAGCCTCACCCACCCTCCACCCTCCCTCACCCAGCCTCCCCAGTCTCATCTACCCTCACCCAGCCTCACCCAGAGTCACTCAGCCTCACCCTCTCTCACCCTCTTTCCCCCAGTCTCACCCTCTCTCCCCCAGCCTCATGCAGAGTCAGCCTTTTTGCTTGAAAGGTTCAAACAGGTGGAGATGAAGCAGTGAGCTGCTGCGTGATAATAATAATAGTAATAATAGTAATAATAATATTAATAATAAATCCAACAACAGCCAAAATGAAACTAATTCAAGTTCATTAAAGTTTCCAGGGACGTTTAACACCCAGAAAAACCAACTCGGATTTGGAACCAAGACCAACCTGGATTAAAACACTTTCAGTGGGCTGAGGCTCCTCCCCCTCGCTCACCGCCGGCCTCTCACTGAGAGCTCTTGTCCCCACTTGGCAGCTCGGAGGTCCCACATGACTTGAATGCAGCATCGGAGCTCATTAATCCCTGAACGGGTCGCGGACGAGAACATCGGCGTCGTCTTCAGGGCCGAGCCCGGGACTCGAGCAGGCGCGTGCACGCACGCACACACACACACACACACACACACACACACACACACACACGGCTGGCACTCCTCTCGGCTGTTTAATGAAGTCGTTCTTCTGCTCCAGGAGCTTCTTCCTTTTTGTTTCCTGCCGGGCTTCCTGACAAACACTTTGGTCACCGTCAGTTCAGGCGTTTTCTCAGGGAGCGAGGAGGCGGGACCACACAGCTGAGGATGAGGAGGAAGGGGGGGGGAGAGTGGGAGGAAGAGGAGGAGGAGGAGGAGAGAGAGGTAGAGTAGCAGAAGGAAATGGAGGAGGAGGAGGACGAGGAAGAGAAGGAGGAGGAGGGAGAGGAGAAGAGGAAGAAGAGGAAGAGAAGGGAGAGGAACAGGAGAAGGAGAAGACAAGGAGAAGGAGGAGAAAGAGACGTTGGGAGAGGAGGAGGAGGAGAAAATCTGGTCAATGGGTGGGTCAACCTGTGGCGGCGGCCTCTGAGGAGGACGTCCTGGAGAACCGCTGGAGCTCCAGATTCCAGACACCCACACCGGGGGTCACACGTCTTGACCTTTGGCCTTGTGCTCAAAGATGAAGTCGAGACGACTGGGCTGCTTTCTGTTGACCCCTGACCTCAGGAAGAAGCAGGCTGAGCGTGTGAGGCTCCTCTCGTACGACCTTGTCAGTGCTGGAGGTCACGGCCAACCTCTTCACACCCTGGAGACCCGGCGCTCCGGCGGGGTCGCTGTCCTCGGAGTTCTCTCTGCTCTCTCTGGTTCCCTCCCACACGCACACACACACACACACACACACACACACACACACATCCTTATAAGGCCAGAGGAGCTCTTCTGTGCCACCGTTTTTCTTCTCCATTTATAGAGGCGGGCAATTTGAGGTCAGCCCGACTTGGACATCTCACTTCCTGCTGGACATCCACTTACTGAAGCGATTTGACCTCAGGTATCTCCTGGAGGTGGAGCAGGAGGAGGAGGAGGAGGAGGAGGTGTCATCCAATGTTTGGTCTTTCACCCTCCTGGGAGATGAAGCCACTCTAGATGAATTTTTTTTCGCTTGGATTTGAGATTTGAGATCTCACTTTTCTTTTTTCAAAATGTATAATTTTCTTTTTCATCCCATACAATAAGAAATGAAGTAAATAATTATGTCATGGTGCTTGATAGGAGAGTGAGACTGGGACATCAACTTCTGCTGCTGCTGCTGCGTAAAAATACACTGTTTGCACGTTATGTTTATTTTTGATTTAATTGATCATCATCCTTGAGTCACCATTGGTCGAGGGGGATGGGGGGTTGTCTAGATTCTGAGCCCTGCAGAGGCCTGGAAGCTGATTGGTCGAACCTTCAGTCTGTCACATTCAGCCACCGGCCAGTCAAAGTCACTCTCTATCTGCGAAGCCACTTGGAAACAACCATCCATCATCCATCATCACTGTCCATTCATCCACCATCCATCCATCCATCATCCAACCATCCAATCATCCATCCATCATCATCCATCCATTCATCCATTATCCAACCATCTATCCATCATTCAACCATTCATCCATCCATCATTCATCCATCCATCCATTCATCCATCATCCAACCATCCAATCATCCATCCTCTGGGTAACAACCAACAGGAAGGTCAATGCCCCCTCCATCCATCCATCCATCCATCAACAACAACAGCATGTCCAGGAGCGAAGAAAAACCCTCAGCGCCTTCAATTCTCCTAGTTCAGCTGTGACCAGGCCGGCCACTGCAGCAGCTTCCTGTTTCCAGCTCTGGCTCCACCTCTCTATTCCTCAAAGCAGTGGTCCCCAACCTTTTTAGCACCACGGCCCGGTTTATTGTGAGACAATATTTTCACGGACCGCGATCGTTGACGGGTGTGTGTGTGTGTGTGGGGGGGGGTCCGCGGCTCAGTGGTTGGGGACCACTGCCTCAAAGGACACTGATTGGTCCGCTCACTGGGCTGCGATTGGCTGAGAGCAGATCAGGTGCGCAGGATGGATCTGAGAGAGACTCCGCTGGTTGGCCAAGCTCTCAACCTGAAGGTCAAAGGTGCGATGACCTTTCGAAGGTCCCCAGGTGGCTGGACGGCCTGCAGGTCTCCTGAATAGCAAGCAGCAGGGAGGTGGAGGAGCCTGAGTTGCTCCCAGCAGGAGGAAGCTGGGCTGCTGCCACCAGAGGGCCTCGTTCCAGACACACAATCCCGGCTCTGTCCGCAGATTAGGCAGCGGACCGCGGCGGTCCTGAGCCCCGCCCCCTCCTCCTGGCACTTCTGGAGGGTGGTGGCACCACGGTTCCTCCCGTGGGCTCAGATAATCCTCTTAGCAAGGACCCCCCGTTTCCCCCGTTCCACACACACACACACACACACACACACACACGCGCGCCCCGTTCAGGGCCTCCTTGCCTGTCCCTCAAAAAAACAGCAACATCAAGCCACGCCTACATCTTGGCCTGACTCGCCAGTCCAAAATGGTTCAGAACTCTGTCTGTTTGTCCCGTCCACAAAAAGGCGCTACACCCAGTGTCGCTCAGAGGACACGGGAACTGAGGAAACTTGGCCCTGCTGTGCCGGCAACCGCAGCTTCCATCAATCTATCATCCATCATCATCCATTCATCATCCATTCATCATCCATTCATCATCCATCCACCATCCATCCACCATCCATCGGCATCATCCATCCATTCATCATCATCACCATCCAACCACCATCCATCCACAATTGTCCATCATCCATCCATCGTCCATCCATCCATTCCAGCATCATCATCCATCCATCCATAATCATCCATCCATGCATCCATCCATCATCATCCATCCATCCACCATCCATCCATTCATCCATCCATTCATCATCATCATCATCATCCACCATCCATCCACAATTGTCCATCATCCATCCATCCTTCATTATCCATCATCACCATCCATCCATCCACCATCATTTATCCTTCCATTGATCCATCATCATTCATCTTTCTTCATCCATTCATCCACCATCCATCATCATCCATTCATCCATCATCATCCATTCATCCATCATTATCCATCATCTATCCACCTCTCACAACTTATCCACTGCTTTGAGTAGCTCTGGGTAACAACCAACAGGAAGGAAAGAGCAGCTGGGTGTGTTGGCTGTGGACGGGGCCATGGGACTCGAACCCACAACCCTCCCTGCTGGCGTGAGGCCTGAGGGCTCATCATCCACCAAGGTTGAGGTTTTTTCTGAGGCAGCACTGTCCTCACACTCTCACTCTGTCCGTCAATTAGCCCCTCTACCACACACACACACACACACACGCACACACACACACACACACACACACCCAAGGTCACATGACGTCAAAACAAACTCTCTCTCTCTGTCGCCCACACACAGGTGTTCCGTGTCAGACGTGTTGTTTACACCACCTGCCAGTGGTTAGGTGCAGCTTTTCACTTCCTGTCTGTCACAGTGAGGTCACGAAGGGCCGTCCCAAATCTGTCACATGTCACGAAAAGTGGAAAGTTTTTGAAGCCGAGCGGCGGCGGCATGTACTCGTTCATCATCATCACCGTCACCCTGAGATGGTCTGCTCTCACTCCAGCTTCTGACCTCTGACCCCTCAACCAGAGGAGGAGGGGACAGAGGTCAGAGAGCGAGGCAGACCAGGCCGCTAAAAGTAGGAGACTTTCCCTTTTTTTTCATATTTAGCCAGTACAAGCAAACTGGATGTCTGGAGTCCGGCTACACAGAGCAGCAGCAGCAGTAGTCCTAGTACTACTAGAAGTACTATTAGTAGTAGTTGTAGTTGTAGTGGTAGCATTTTATCAGAGTTTTTCTACCTGCTGCAGTGGATTTTCCCTCTGCGGGACATTTTAATGCATCGTCTCATCCAAACTTTCAAAGCCTTTAATCCTGTTAGCTCCAGTTAGCTCCCATTAGCTCCCGTTAGCTCCCTTTAGCTGTGGTTAACTCCACTTAGCTCTGGTTAGCTCCAGTTTGCTTCAGTTGGTTGCAGTTAGCTCCAGTTAGTGCTGGTGTCTCCTGTTAGCTCTGGTTAACTCCACTTAGCTCTGGTTCGCTCCAGTTAGCTCCAGTTAGTTCTGGTTATCTCCTGTTGGCTCCGGTTAGCTCCGGTTAGTTCCGGCTCAGGTTAGCAGCAGGTCTCCGCTCATCCACAGCTTCTCTTCAGCTTCAGTCTGGTGGGATGGTGGCGCCCAGCAGGGGCTCCCCACCCGCCCCTCCTGTCAAACATGTAATCCAAGATTAGACCGATATCATCGGGGCCCAGCGGGAGACTCATCTCCTAATTTACTGAGCCGACCTCAAACGCAGCGCCAGCTGGGACCTCCTCACTTTGTCTTACCTTCCAGACGTTAAGTCGCACTCCAGCCCAGCAGAGCGCAGAGATGTACAGGACCTAAACCAGCAACAGTTTGGAGTTTTATTTTTTTGTTCCACCACCAGCAGGGGGAGCCAGCGAGAGCGTCAGACAACATCAGCATTTTACATTTCGCTACGCTAATCGAGTGGCGAGCGATCAAATGATGAACGTTAGCCAGCAGCAGGGGGCGCCAGAGGGCTTATAATGTCGCCACCTAGTGACCACATGCAGAATGAGCTCCTTCCTGTTATGTGGACTAAGTCCCAGCTCGTCATCCAAGCCAATGAACTTTCCGTGAAAATTTTCCATTAAATGGTAAAAGGGGTGAAGCTGTTGTTGCACCTGACATGTGCACATGACCCACGTGGCCAATCGGTTTCGGGGTCCCACTCTTGAGTTCTGAGCGGAGAATGTTCCCGTGTTCGGTCTTCAGGTGCTCTGCCAGGAGGCTCAAAGTTCTCAGTTCATCTCAGCAACAGCACCGACATTTCATCCGTTTCAAAAGCGAAGCCAGAGAAGCTGAAAATAAATCTCCCCTCTTCCTCGCGGCGGATCTCTCAGCTTCACGTCAGGTCGTTTCGCTGCGGGATGTTTCTTTTTTGTTCCGCGGCTCCTCGTCGGCTTTTCACCCGCTTCTCGCTTTCACTTTTCCTTTTTCCTCGTTCTTGGCGGCTGTTCAACAACAAAATTCCGCCGAGACGCGTCCCAACACAGACGGTCGAACCGGAAAAACTCAGCGGCTGCCCCGCCCCCTCCAATAAACCCATCCAATCAGCAGCCCAGGAGGAGTATCGTGCCGCCACATTAAGGAATTTAATGAGTCAACAATTTGACTTCAATGGAGACGACGACTGACGGATCGCTTTGCTTCGGCAATTAGAACACCGGCTGCTAGTCTGGACCTGCAGCTATGACTCCGCAGCGCCTGCAACTGTCGTTGAGGTTGAATGTTGTTTTTATTTTTATTCTTCCAGACCTAAACTTTGCTCTCTCTCTGTGTTCCCTACCCCTCCCTCTCTTGCCTCCTTAACCCCAACCAACCCCTCCCCCTTCACAGCGGAAGGTTACACCTACAGGAACCAGCGCAAGTTCTCTGAGGACATCGACTGGTCCTACGCAGGTGAGCGGGTGGTCCGCACCCAGTTAGCCGTTAGCTAGCCATTAGATAGCCGAGCACTGACAGGGGAACCAAACTTGGCTTTCCACCCAAAAAAACAGGAAGTGAGGACAGAGAAAGAGAAATGCTAGCCCGCTGCGACTCATGGGCAGCTAAACTAAGCTAGGCTTAGGGTTGAAGGGGCAGACAGACTGGTGGTCACCGGTGTCTCAGTTTCTTCAGTGGAAGAGGAGGATAAATATTTAGACAGACCGAGAACTGATTACACTCACACTCAAGTTCCAAGATAAACCTTCTGAAAAAGAACCTCCTCACAGTCTCCACCAACCTCTTCTCCTGTTGGAGTCGCTCACAGGGACAGAAGCAGATAGATAGTTAGATAGATAGATAGATAGATAGATAGATAGATAGCACAGCTCAGGAGGGACCTGGCTTTCCATGTCCTCCACACTCTTAACAGCTGTTAGACCTGCAGTTCCGGGTTCCCCCACACAGCTGTGCTGGGTGTGAACTGTGCAACCGCCGGGTCACACCTGGGATGACCCCGAGCAGCTGCAGAGGTCAGAGACGTGACCCTGCAGGCTCTGCAGCTGGGGCCCGTTAGCTAGCTCGTTAGCGTGTTAGCTCATTAGCTTTCCGGCACCTAATCTGGAAAACATCTGGAAAAGAGTCGACGAGGCAAATGTTCAATGCAGGAGTCTGTGTCTTTGGTTCACGTTTTCCTTCTGACCTCGACCCCTGACCTCTGACCTGACCCCCCCGACCCCATCCTCATCCAGGCACCCTGAACCAGAACAACTGGGCCAAGAAGTTCCCGTCCTGCAGCAGTGCCCGCCAGTCGCCCGTGGACCTGCAGGAGAGCCTGGCGCAGGTCCGGCTGCAGTACCAGGGGCTGAGCTTCGACGGCTGGGAGGAGCCCAGCGGGGGGCGCACCACCGCCAAGAACGACGGCAAGACCGGTGAGGCACCAGGGCCGCAATGACCAGGAGGGGGCGCCGCCCACTTCCAGGAAGTGGCGCTGCCAACCGTCACCGATTGATTGGATCCAAAAAGTAGAGCGAAAACCCGTTGAGCCTGGTGGTTCACCGACCCTTGGGTGGTGGTCGAGGCGGGGAGAGCAGGAGCCCCCCCCCCCACGACCAACCCCCACCCCTCACCCCACCCACCCACCTCCCCCAGAACCACCACCTCCTCATCAGATTGTGAAGGACGCCTCTTCTTCCACTTGGCCACTCGAGGCGCCGTCGAGGGCCTTTTTGTGCGTCTGGTCTCCTCTCTCCGAGTGGTGTGTGTGTGTGTGTGTGTGTGTGTGTGTGTGTGTGTGTGTGTGTGTGTGTGTGTGTGTGTGTGTGTGTGTGTGTGTGTGAAAGACAAAAACCTGCAGCGTGCGTCGAAGGTGATGGTCGAATGAATGATGTGTAGAGGAGAGAGAGAGACGCCGCCGCCGCTTGCAGGCTTCTGATTGGTCCAGCTCAGCGCCGCTTAGCAACGGCGCTCTTGACCAATCACAGGCCTCCTGCTGCGGCCGCTCCAAAAGACTTTTTTTCTCCAAGTCAGATGTTTGGTGGAGGGGGTGGTGGTGGGGGAATCAGCGCCAAGCAAAGTCAATATTTCTTCCCTCCAGCTGATTGGACGGCGCTGACAGGAGGCTGAATAGTGGTAAAAACAAACACCCAGACGACAAGAGTGGACACGCCGGCCCCGCCCACCCACCCACACACACACCCTGGGGGTGGGGGGAGGCCTTCACACACTGACAAACAGCCGAGTCAGGGTCCTGAGCTGAATCTGGACTGCCGGCTGCTAACGCCGGGTCTCCCTCTGAGAGTCTCCACTCTGGTCTCTGCTGATTGGTGGTCAAAAACATCAGGCTCCTCCCCCACAGCGCCCTCTGCTGCCAGGCAAACAGCTTCATTCATCGAACTGATGTTCAGACCTCCTCTCATCTCCTCCTCCTCTTCCTCTCCTCTCCTCCTGCTCTTTCTCTCTTCACCTCTTCCTCCACCTCTTCCATGTCCTCCTACTCCTCCTCTCTTCCCCTCCTCCTCTTCCATCTCCTCTTCCTCTTTACCTCCTCCTCTTCCTCTTCTTCTCCCCACCCCTACTCCTCCTCCTTTCTTCACATCCTCCTTCTCCCCCTCCTCTTGCTCCTCCACCTCCTCTTCCTCTTCCTCCTTCTCTTCTCCTCCTCCTTTCTTCACCCCCACTTCTTTCTCCTCCTTCTTTCATCACTTCCTCCTCCTCATCCTCCTCCGGCTCCTCCTCTCTCCACTTCCTCCCTTCACCTTCTCCTCCTCTTCCTCCCCCTGTTCCTCCTATCTCCACTTCCTCCTCCTCCTCCTCCTCCACCCTCCGTCCGCTCTGCTCCCCAGTGGCGCTGGATGTGGATGGAGACTACTACATCAGCGGCGGGAGGCCTGGCGTCCAGGTTCAAGGTCGGGCGCCTCACCTTCCACTGGGGGCGCTGCAACGCCTCCTCCGACGGCTCCGAGCACAGCCTGGACGGCGTCAAGTACCCGCTGGAGGTGAGTGGCACCGCACCGCTGAGGGGGGCGGTGCTCGCTAACCCCCGGCTAACGGCTGTGTTTGCTCCCTCAGATGCAGATCTACTGCTACGAGGCGCCGCGCTTCCGCTCGCTGGACGACAGCATCAAGGGCGGCGGGCGGATCACGGCCCTCGCCGTGCTCTTCCAGGTGAGTTAGCGTCCCGCTAGGCTAGCTAGCTGCTAGATATCTAGCACCGTCGTCAGCTGTTTTAACCACACTGCCCCCAGTGGCTGTTTGTAAAGTGAAAGTGACAGTACAATAGTCCCTTTTTACTGATCAGGAGTTTGAATTAAATATGTCCCAAACCGTGGGAACTGAAAATCAAAGCAAACTCACAAAAAAAAAGCAACAAATCACCAACCACAGTGATACAAATATTCAGAAGGTCTTAAAATAAGTACATTAAAACAATAGGCTGATCAAATATGCTTCATTACACTAATTAGCTTAGCATTAGCAGAGCATTAGTTTAGCATGAGCAAATATGCTTCATTACACTCATTAGCTTAGCATTAGCGTAGCATTAGCTTAGTATGAGCAAATATGCTTCATTACACTCATTAGCTTAGCATTAGCTTAGCATCAGTTTAGCATGGGCATTATAAATACCACGACATAGAGATGGTGTAGATGACAGAACTCACCTTAATAGCTGCATCAAGCTGCAGGGAAGCCAACGTTGCTTCAAATACACACGTCTGACTGGCGAGAGAATGGTGTGCGCCACCAAAAGAGGTCCCCTGGACACTAAACCCAGGGGGAAAGGAGTTCCCCCTTTTATACTTTCTAGGGTGGGAAATGTGCCAAATTTAAATACATTCACTGACCTCATTGGACAGTTACGTATTTATTTTTTTTCACAGTTTTGACAATGTTTAGCCCGGTGATTGAAGCCAGTCGTCACTTCAGCAGCAGACTGGTGGTCAATAAAACTTCTCTCTGATCACCTCTGATTGATCAGTTTTTTTAGTTCCTCTTCCCCCTCAGTGGTGCCACTATTTAGCCCTCTGTTTGCAAATGAGGGCGGAGCCAACACCTGGCTAGAGGGGCGTGGTCAGCGGCCCTGGCTGGGGTCCTCGCACAGACGGAGGAGCTGGTTGGGCCAGGAGGGGGAACTTTGTGCACTGGTCCTTTAATGGTTTTGTGAAGTCTTTTTCTGAGTGTGTGTGTGTGTGTACGAAGTGTGTGTGGATCCAAGTTGGCTCTGCGCCAAGGTCTCGCTGGCGGCTGCCAGGTCCGCCCACGTCGCCGCCAAGGCTGCCCCCTGCTGGCAGAGACCAAAACAATGTCGGCTCAAAAACTGGATTTTTATGGCTTTGATGTCGAGTCGATTCAGAGTTGTTGCTGTTTTGTTTTTACAACCGGTGACTCAGGAGCCTCCAGCAGACGGGACTCTGCGGCGCCCTCTGTCTCTCTGATTGGTCGGTTTTACAAAAGATGAAGGAGATGGAAGAAAAAATCAATTGCCTATTTTTTTTGTCTTGCGTATCAGAATAAATCGGTGCTGCTGGGTTAGGGTTCGCTGGGGGCGGGGCAAAGCTGCAATCACAGCTCTGATTGGGCCGGTTTTGCGATTCCAGATGGTCGGCAGGGGGAGTGAAGGGCGACGCCGGCGTCCACTTGATCGCTTGACCTTTCAGCTTCTTAAAGACACAAACACGACCGCGTCAAGTTAGAACTCACGTTCAGGTGTGGCGAGAACCTGCAGCTTTGGTCTCAGATATTGATAACGATAAACTCAGGGCTAATCCAAGCTAGTCCATGCTAGTCAATGCTAGTCCAGGATAGTCAAGGTTAGTCAAAACTAATCCTGGCTAGTCCATGCTAGTCAATGCTAGTCAGTGCTAGTCCAGGATAGTCCAGGTTAGTCAAGGTTAATCCTGGCTAGTCCATGCTAGTCAATGCTAGTCCAGGATAGTCCAGGCTAGTCAAGGCTAATCCTGGCTAGTTCATGCTAGTCCAGGATAGTCCAGGCTAGTCAAGGCTAATCCTGGCTCATCCAGGCTCTTCTGCTGGTTGAGCCAATCAGCTAAATATCTCTGCTGGCTCCGCCCCACAGACCAGCGACGAGGAGAACGTCAACTATGCCACCATCATCGACGCCGTCAGCAGCGTCAGCAGATACGGTGCGTGGCCTCCTCCCTTTTCCTCCTCCTGTTCTTCCCTTCTTCCTCCTCCACATCCTCCACTCAGCCCTCCATCTCCTCCCCCTTGCTCCCCCTACAGGTAAGAGTGCCCAGGTGTCGTCCTTCAGTCTGCGAGGCCTCCTCCCCGACTCCACTGACAAGTTCTTCACCTACAACGGCTCCTTGACCACGCCGCCGTGCAGCGAGACCGTCCAGTGGATCGTCTTCAAGGAGACGGTGGCGATCGCTGAGGAACAGGTGGGCAGCAGGCGGCGACCAGTCTCAGACTGGGTCGGCCCCAGTAAACGGCCGGTGAAACAACCAGGGGAAGCTGTTTCGGGCCCAGGGGGTGTGGCCAAAAACCACCGCACTGCTGCCTGGGACACCTGGTAGCTCGCAGGTAGATGTTCCAGTTTACAACCAGAAAGAAGTTCAGCAGCTTTTATGGAAACTCAGCTACGACGACGGCGACAACAACAACAACAGCCTCCAAGAGACGCTGAGAAAAGGAATTATCATACCACAGCTAGCTGAGTGTGTGCATGTGTGCGTGCGCGTGTTTGCCCGCCAGCTGAGGTGCGCCTCACAGCCGCGAAAACACCGTCATTAGTTGAACAATTATCTGCACAAAGGGTTTTCCGCTCTTTTCATCTTACACACGCACACACACACACACACACACACACACACACAAAGCTACTAAACACCTTCAACGTCCAGGTTTAGCAAAAGGTAAAACCGTGAATTAACCGTTAGCATCCACGCTACTGCCTGAAGCTAAGCTAGCAGAGTCAGAGTGAATGTCGGTTTGAGTCCCCTGGTGGTTGGATGGAGGAAACACATGGCCGCTCTCTTCCTCTGATGATCAAAACCTAAGTTTTTACAAACAGTGATGTTCTTGACTTGATCCACTCACAAAGCCTCAGGCTCCGCCCATCAGAAGGTTATTTACCTCGTTCCGCTCATCCAACCCCCCCTTATGTCCCAACTTGTCTCAACACGCTGACATTCCAGCTGAACGCTGCGATTCTGTCCAGGTTCAAGTTTACCGATAATGAGCCCAGAGGGCCGGTGAGGCCGAGGGAGGAGGGGCAGGAGCAGGAAGTGGCGTTCCAAAAAGGGATTTACGGCTCTGTTGCACACTTTCACTCTCAGAAACCATGATCAATGCTTTGTCACGACATTAAAATCTTCACGTGAAACAGGTCATATTTTGGTTTTATGAATATGAATATCTGTGTGTACACATACAAATACAAGATAAAGTGAAGTTCAGAACTTTGTGTTGTGTTACTCAGTGACACAACACCTTTGGGTCACTGGATAATACAACTTTCTATGTGGTAAACATTTCATTTCAAGGAAAAGCAAGTACACTGCTCTGTTCCCATACTGCTATCTAGTGTTCAGGGCAGGCTAAAACATTGAAACAGAAGTATGTCTGTGGAGGTCTATGAAGATCCTCAGTCGTCCTCGTCATTGAGGTCTTGAAGGTGGACTGGACTGGACAGGACTAGACTACTCTAGACTGGACAGGACTAGACGAGACGAAACTAGACTAGCCTAGACAGGACTAGACTAGACAAGATAGAACTAGACTACACTAGGCTAGACTAGACTAGCCTATACGGGACTAGACTAGACAAGATAGAACTAGACTACACTAGGCTAGACTAGACTAACCTAGGGCTAAACTAGATGGGACCGGACTGGACTAAACTAGACTCGACTACGCTAGACAAGACTGTACTGTACTAGACTAGACTAGAGTGGACTAAACTAGACCAGATAAGATCGAACTAGACTGTACTAGACTAGACTAGAGTGGACTAAACTAGACCAGGCAAGATCGAACTAGACTGTACTAGACTAGACTAGACTAGACTGTACTAGACTAGACAAGACTGAACTAGGCTAGACCATACTAGACTAACCTAGACTTGACTGGGGTAAACTACACAAGACCAGACTGGCGGTCTTGAAAGTGTGTCCGCAGCCAGACACGCTAAATCCCGCCGACTCTCTGCTTGTCTCCCTCGATGCAGCTTGAGATGTTCTGCGAGGTGATGACCATGCAGCAGGCCGGCTACGTCATGTTGATGGACTACCTGCAGAACAACTACCGGGAGCAGCAGCAGCACTTCACCGGCCAGGTCTACTCCTCCTACACCGGCACCGAGGAGGTCCTGGTACCAGGTACGGCTAGCACTGGTTCCACTGGGGAATCCAGGCCGTCTGGAGGTTCTTTGGTGTGACCTCCGCTGATCAAGCTAATTAGCCTGACTCGACGCGGACTGCAGACCGGTGGACCAGTAGACCAGCGGGTAAAAATAGAACGGCAGTGACCCAAATCAAAGCTCGGTGACGGGAGGAAACCGGACACAACGGATCGTTTGTAATTAGCGGATTGATCCGCGGCGCCAAAAATCAGGCCATCGTACACTTTAGCTTAGCTTAGCTTAGCTAGCTGACACCTGCCTACTGCAGCCAGCCAATTTGTGGCTCAGTGGCTCAAGATTTCTAAACCTCCAGATCAAATCGTACGCCTTCTGAGGTCAACTGAGTTCTGATGATTGAAGACTCAGCAGTGAGACACTGATGAGTCTCCACGTTCACTCAATGACGCCTCGTAGTTTCAATGGTTTCAAAGTATGTCTCCTCTGTATGGATGGAAAATGGATAGAAACACTAATTCAGACGGGCTTCTGAAGAGGTATCCCCTCATGTTTTATTATGCCTGAAATAATATCTCCTAGATGTGCAAAAAATAACTAATAATAAAATCTCAGAAACTAAACAATTGAAGGAACAAATGTCACTTTTCTATTAGAAAAAAATGACCTGATCAGAAAATAATGGCTCTTCTTTCAAGTTTCACCGGACAAATAAATAAATAAATAAATAAAAATATGAAATGAGATTCTAAATAATACCCACAATGCTATTTTAGCTAGTCCAGCTTTAACAAAACACATTTCAAATTTTCAGTGGAATTATGTTCATTCAAAATTTTCCCTATTTCAGTCAAAAGTAATGAAAACCTGGAAAATGTCTTTGCAGCCAGCACGGTGTTTTGAAGTCGTTTTCCCCTCCACTGCTCATCTGTCCGCATGTGTTCCGCTGTCTCACTCTGCCCTCTGGTGGCCGAACAGCGTCACCATCTACAGGAGTCGGTCGGACTCCAGCCTGGAAAAACAGCAAGAGTCCGTCCTGTCTTTTCATCTCACTATTCCACGTTTCATCGAACTTGAATTTGAATTTAAATTTCAAGCACAAAGACTGAACATAAGTACAAAACAATAAGAAATCATTACAACTGACACTGAATGGGCACTTGATTAGGTAAAGTTTTCAAATGATAGCAAGTCAGCCAATCAGACGACGGTGGCTCAGTGCACGTGGACTACTGAAGATGTCAGGTGTCAGAGGTCAGAGGTCAGAGGGGGTTCCATCGAGAAGCGACAAGTACTTTAAACCGGGTTTGTTTAGTAGGTGGAGATTTCCAACCACTCACCCTGCGACTGGGAGCCAGGGGTCAAAGGTAACGGATGAACCTCACTATCTACGCCCCCTCTGACTCCGCCCTCTGTTTCCCCCGCCCCCCTGCGGCCCCTCCCAGTCTGCAGCTCCGAGCCCGAGAACGTGCAGGCGGCGCCTCACAACCTCAGCAGCCTGCTGGTGACATGGGAGCGACCTCGGGCCGTCTACGACGCCACCATCGAGAGGTACTCCGTCCAGTACTGGCCGGCCGGCCTGGGAGGCTCCGCCCCCACCATCTACCTGACCGACGGTGACCAGGATGTTGTAAGTGTGTGGGTGTGGAAAAAATGTAAAATTATAAGTAAATGAAAAAGAAAATACAACAGTACACATATATACATATTTGTATTTTTATACATTTATACATATATATACAGTACATGTATATGTGTGTGTGTGTGTGTACTGGATACTGGATCCAAACTGCATACTGGATCCAAACCTATGTCTTTATTGAAAATTAGATTTAATTATTATTAATTAATAATTTAATATTGTGACAACTTTCACCCAGAAATCCAGAATATGGGCACAGGCCCAAATAGTGTGTATATAACTACCAACCTCTTCATTGCATTCAACACATATATTTTAAAATTTTTCATGTCCATTTTATGTCATACTTAAGGTGATCTCTGAAGGCGATGCAACATCCTAAATTGTAGTTCCTTTACTCTTTTATATATAGTCATTTTGCCATTAAAAAAAGTCTCAAAAAGACAAGAGCCTAGGCTTACACTAGACTAACTGAGACCAGACTGGACTAAACTAGACAAGACTGCGTAGACAAGACTGTACTAGTCTAGACTAGATTAGAATGGACTAAACTAGACTAGACGAGACCAGACTGGACTAGGTTAGACCAGACTGGACTAGGTTAGACCAGGTCGTGAGAGAGAAAAAAATCCTTGTGGTTCCCTCCTCTGTCCACCAGGGGGCAATACTGGACGACATGTTGGCCAACACCAGCTACGTGGTCCAGGTGGTGGCGCTGTGCTCCAGCAGCCTGTACGGACGCCCGAGCGAGCAACTGACGGTGGCCATGCCGGCCAATGACGACCTGGGTAAGAGCCCGGAGGGGGCGGGGCCAGCCGTCTGATCCACCCGCCCACTCACACAGAACAAGGCCTCACATTCACCACAAGGGTTTGGCCCGAACGGGCTGAGTTCGTCTGGACCCTTTTTCAAACAGACGACAGTGGGCGGAAGGAGGCGGAGCTTGACGGACAGGCTCCGCCTCCTGCTGCTGTTTGTGTTCAGGGTTTGTGTTCCGTTCTGTCATTTCCTCTTCTTCTTCTTCTTCTTCTTCTTCACTGAAAACCGTCCATCCTCCCGCTGCGACGCCGCCAGTGTGCGAAATCCCCGTCAATATTGGGGTGGGTTCCCGTCTTCCTGGTTGTTACTCAATACCAATCTAAATTTCCTAAACATGCAGGAGGCCCATAATAACTTTACAATGTTTTATGGATTCTACTCTGTAGCTTTTTAGCATCAGTTAGTGTCATCACCTTCTATTCATTCTTTTGCGACGTGTAAACCTGGTCACTTTTCCTTTTGTGAGTAACATTTTAAAAAAAATGGAATATTAGAGAGGAAGATCTTAAAGACATTTTAGTGACAATAATACATATATATACATATACATATATATATATATATGTATATATATATGCATTTATATATATATGTATATACGTATATATATATATATATATGTATATGTATATACATATATATACATATATATATGTATATACATATGCATTTATATATATATGTATATACGTATATATATATATATATGTATATGTATATACATATATATACAGATGTATATGTGTATATATATATATATATATATATATATACATATACGTATATACATATGTATATATGTATATATGTATATATATATATATATGTATATATGTATATATATATATATGTGTGTGTGTGTGTGTGTGTGTGTGTGTGTGTGTGTGTGTGTGTGTGTGTGTGTGTGTATTGCTTGTTAAAAAGATAAGAGGCCCCCTTAAAATTTTGCTTTAAGGCTTTCAGGGGTCTCATTGGTTAAAGGGGTATTTCGCATGCTGGATGCTGCCCTCTCCTCCATGCCGCCGTTTTACTGTAGTTCCTCACCCTCTCGGCTCTCTCAGTTTGTGCTCTCTCTCTCTCTCTCTCTCTCTCTCTCTCTCTCTCTCTCTCTCTCTCTCTCTCTCTGATGTTTGTGACTGTACTTCGATGCACTGAAATAAATAAACTCATCCTTGTCCTCCAATCAGAGGAGAATGCTGTTTGCGTAAATCTTCTGCTGCGGCCGCCACGTCTGGATCTGCCGGCAGGCTGTCCGCTGAGCAGTGCATGATGGGAAAAAAAGTGTCTATTTCACAAACTGCTCCCCGCCAAAACTCCGACCTCTTGCTTTAAAAACCTCCTCCCTCACTCCCTGATTGGTCGGGGTTACGTTAGCATTAGCGTTATCGTTGGCATTAGCAATTAGTGTTGAGCAGCGTTCAGAACACTCAGCCAATCAGGGGTTGAGGGAAAACAGGGAGTTTTGGGCGTGGGCATAGGACGATCGGTAGTGTCTGCGTTCTTGCATGCCTCTGTTAGCCTTGTTAGCGTCATTAGCGTCGTTAGCCATTAGCTGCAGGGTACACGCCAGCTGGCGCAGGAAGTCTTCAAACCAAGAGACTGATGAAGACGAGGCGCCTGCAGGGGGCATCTGAGACGACCTAAACAGAAAAACCCCCAACGCCAGAGTGCAGCATAACACCTACGGCGTCACACTGACATCACTTCCTGTCTCTGGACCAATCAGGTCAGAGCTGAAGAAGCAACAGTGGGTTTTTTTTTAGCCTCAAACTCTCACTAGAACTTCAGCTCACACACACACACACACACAGCTGGTCTCCTCCGACAGGTAAGTCACGCCTTCCCCCACCTTAAGCCCCGCCCCCGAACCCTTGCTCGCCTCCCTGACACATCCGTCCGGCTCACTGGCGCCACCACATGGCGGCATTTTGCAAGTGCCGTGATTTGTTTGAGGAAAAAACACCGCTGTAGCGGCTAAGAGCCGACAGCTGATTGGTCCCTTGCCACTGAATGCTTCCTGTTTGAGCTGCTTCCTGTTTGTGTGTCTGTGTGTGTGTGTGTTGCATGCAGCCATTGTGCCTCCTGTTTGTTTGTTTTTTTACTGTTTTGTTTTTTAATGCAACAAAACTGAACATACGTTTTGACTCAACGTTCCCGAAACTTCCCGACCGGCTCCTCCGTCACGTTCCCATCACACCTCACCTCGTTAGGACTTTCCCAGTTGGTGTGTGTGGGACTAACGAAGCAACATCTGGTTTCTATTCTGACAGAAAACCTTCCGGATCCCGACCGGGACGAGTACGACAGCGAGGTGAGAACTTTACTCTTCTTTCGTCCTTCAGTTGGAAAACTTCCGGTTCATTAATCTTTCCAATGTGAACTCCACCCAGGACGGCTACGAGCGCAGTCATTCGTGGACGGAGGAGTACGGCGCCCCCTGGAGCTCCACCACCACCACCACCACCAGCACCACCTCCGGATCTCCACTCCGACCTCGGACCGATGCCACGTGGACGAGAACTGAGTCCGCCGCCACCGCTGATCCGGTTCCACTCTCAACGTCCAGACAGGGCCTGAGCCAATCAGAGGAGACGACCACCACCGCCACTGCAGCAGGTGGTAGTACCTCGGCAGGGCCACCAGAGGTCACCGCAGGAGGCGCTGGTGGCGGGTCCACCACAACAGCCGCGACGACCCCGGCAAACACCGGGGCTGGCGCGGTTCTGGGAGACCCCGAGCAGTCCTCTGATGGACCAACAGGGGGCGCCAGTCCCACCTCTCCGACAGTCACCGCTCTTTCCGGACCCACGGAAGGTACCATCACCGATGGGGGCGTGTCCACCGAGCCCCGCGCACTCCCGGACGCCGCCTCCTCCGTAACGGTTGCGACCTCGAAACCCTCCACTGCAGGTGAGGACGGACCACCGGGTGGCGCCGCTAGCACCACCTCCACATCCGTCGTCCGGTGGCAGACCTGGCGTCCGCAGTCCAACGGTGAGCCTCCTTCTGCTCCTCCACCCGCCCCCTCCTCCTCCTCCCCTCTGGACCTTGGCCACGCCTCCTCCACCCGCCTGCATGACCACCACCTCCTGGCCACCTCCTCCGCCTGGCCCCCGCCCCTCGCCTCGGCTTCAGACTCCCAGCATGCCTCTTCCTCGCTGCTGCCGCCTCCGCCTGGCCAAGACCCGGCTCTTCTTCCTCCCCCCTCCTCCTCACCCGCTGACCCCCTCCTGCTCCCCACTCCGGCCTGGCCCCGCCCCTCCCAATCCTCCCTCCCCCCCCTGTCTGGTTGGGAGACTAACGCCGTCTCTCCCGGTGGTGCGTTGGATGTTAGCGCTAGCACTAGCCGCGGGCCGTGGCGGTCGTCCTTTGGCTCTTCCACTACTCACAGTACCCCCCCGCTCCTCCGGGAGCTGCTGGAACCATCCGCCGTGGCCGAGGCGTCCTTGGACCCGGTCTCCTCAACACCTGCCCTCCATTCGTCGGTCCTCCTCCACCCCGGTGACCTCTCCTTCTCCGCCGTCGCTCCGGGCTCGTCGCGCTCTCTCTCGGTGGGCTTTGAGGACTGGCGCTACGCCACGGGGGTCCGCCTGGAGTCCCTCCTCCCGGAGGAGCTCGTTCTCCCGGAGGTCAGTGCCGACCTTCCGCCGGCCACCGGCGACATGGACCCGCTGTGCACCTGCTCCCTGCAGCCTTCGGTGTCCATGTCCTGGCCTCGGGACCCGGCCAGCTCGTACCCGTACCCTTCCGCCTCTGGTGTCGCTCCTTCTGGGTCTGTGCTGGTTTCCCAGGTTCTGGTTCTAGACGAGTCTGTGCTCTCCGTCTCGCCCTCTGCCTCCTCCGCCGCCCACGGTGACCCCACCGTCTCTGTCTCCGCCACAGCGTCCACCATCGCCCAGTCCTGGTTCTCCACGGCGCTACCAAACTCTAGGTACTGTCGCTCAAACGTTAGACCCCAGCAGCAGCAGCAGCGACGCCTCCGGTTCGGCCCTAGAGGGCGTAGATCAGGACCAGGGCTCCGCCTCCGGAGAGCTCCCGTCGTTCCCCTACTCCACCGACGTCCCCGACGCCGTCTCCCCATCGTCCTCCGCCTCCGGATCCGGCCAGAGCCCCGACGATTTGGAAGACCGCTCCTCCGCCTTTTACTTTGAAAGCGAGAGCGGTAGCACCTCCCCCTCAGAGGCCACGCCCGCCACGGTGACCTCAGCCTCTTCCTGGCTGCTGGGCCGGGACGAGGAGAGCGGCTCCGGCCAGGGCGACGCCCTGTTCGACAACGAGACCTCG
Source organism: Thamnaconus septentrionalis (assembly GCA_009823395.1). Lineage (NCBI taxonomy): Eukaryota > Metazoa > Chordata > Actinopteri > Tetraodontiformes > Monacanthidae > Thamnaconus > Thamnaconus septentrionalis. The sequence continues at coordinate 7,177,035 of CM020513.1, read as the reverse complement.
TCCGACTTCAGTATCTCCGAGCGAACGGACAGAGAGTCGCAGGAGGAGGATGAGGAGGAGCCAGTGGCAGGTAACACAGGCAAAGGTACCGGACAACCGGAGAAACCGAGCCTGACCTCCGTCTCTCTGCAGCAGTCGAGCTAATTGGTGCAAAGTCTGAGTAGTCGAGCAGTGGATTGATCGACTGATTGATCGACTGATTGATTGATTGAAGCAGGACAGGAGAGAAACTCCTGCAGGTCCAGTCAGCTCCAGACCAGCTCAGCCTGCTACCCTTCCTCCATCCATCATCCCTCCCTTGTCCCTCCCTGAACCCTCTGTTCATCCTTTTATCCAGGCCACTCTCTCTCTCTCTTTCCAGTGCTCCAGCGTTCAGTGATCAGGTGTGGGCGAGGCACAGTGGTCAGGTGACCAGGAAGCCACCAGCTGTTAGTAATCAGCAGTAGTCGCCAGTGGTTCCAGTGGTTCCAGTGGTCTGGAGACACCCGTTGGGGCTCCCGACCGATTCAAATGATTTGGTTCTCAGTCAACAAGAGTCGGATGAGTCAAATCATCTGAGAGTGTTGAAACCGCTGGTGGCGCCAGTCTGGTCCTGTTCTGTTCAGCGGTAAAACAAAGACGAGCTGTAGTACCGACGGCGGCCACCAGAGGGCAGCAGAGCTCTTTACGTCTTAAACTGGATGAGTCCAGTTTGCAGAACTGGACTCATCCAGCGTCTCTTGACATCTTCTGCTTTCATTGTTGAAACAGGAAGTGAAGTGAATGTTTTTTTTTAAGCAAACATTAAGATTGTAGATTGATTTTTTTTTTTTTTTTTTCCCTCGCTGGATTTAAAAAACAAAACAAAAAAAAATCACCACCAGTCTCCCTGAAGCCGCGTCTTTTATTTCCTTTCCTTTTGATTTTGAACCCGTGTAAAAGCGAATTTTCTCGCCGGAGGACTCGCTTTTCTTTTCTTCCTCTTCGTGCTCCTTCAGTCACGTGGCTGCCGACGACTGAATCGGTTATTGTGAACAGTTTCGACGTGCCGCCTCCACCTCTCACACTGCAGTGACCCTCCTCTGTAGGCAGGGGGCAGCGCCGTCTCCCGGAGTCAAGGCGAAGCGGCGTTCGGCGCCGCTTCCCGCCTTTGTGTTGCCTTCGATCCGCAGCGCTGAAAGGAGTTGGTCGTGTTTTTCACGTCGGCCTGTTTGTGCTCGACGAGACGTTCTCCAAGTGCGCACAAAGAGCCGACAAAGAGAGCTGCAGGTGCGGGGCCAGCAGGGGGCGGAGTTCAGTGGGGAGAGGGCGGTGGGGGGGGCACATATTCGTAAATATAAATTCTGCATGAAAAAAAACTTCACGGGCATGAAGGCAAAAAAAAAAAAAGAAAAAAAACTTTTGTAGTTTTTTTTTTTTCCTTTAGAGCGCCGAGATTTCGCAGCCTCAAAAGGACTCAAAAGTGAAGAATGAGTCGTTTGAGTGTTCGTTCGAACAGACCTTGAACTAAACAAAAAAAGAAGAGAAAACGGCTTCAGCAAAGAAAAAAATAAAAACCTGTGGCGGCGAATTGCGAGGAAAAAAACCTTTGGGTGAAAAGCATCAAAGACGGCAGCGACCCGTTTCATGGTCCTGCGACCTCTGACCCCAGTTGTTTCGAAGGGCTCGGAGACACTTTCCATGAAAAGTGCCAACCGGTTGTGTTGCCGTTGTTGTTGTCGTCAGTAATCGGGGGGGGCAGCTTCGTCCAATCACAGGCCACCCCTCCTTATATGGAAGGCTCCTCCCCCTTTTATCTGTGGAACCTTTTCTCCAGGCAAGGCCTGGGACTTGTGACCCGACTGGTTTCACTCCTGTTTAGGCGCTTTCCTGCTCCTCGCCGCCGCCCCTGCTGGTCCGTCAATAGAAGACAAAGCAAACCGCCTTTTTCTATGATATGCGGTAGCGACCTGACCGGCGAGGTCGCACTCAGGTTTTCTCGCCTCCTTTTATTTGCCGCCAGAATCGGGCGCCGCGATTGACTCGTTCTCTGGCAGCCGCGAGCGAGCGAGCGAGCGAACGGCTGGTGCCTCATTGAGGCGTCCAGACGGCGCCCGTTCTTCCGACTCAAGTAGCTTTTCAGATGAGACGCGGAAAAGAAAGTTTTCTTCCGCTGAATGGAGGCGTGGCCTCCGGGGGTCGCCGCCGCAGAGTTTTGGTACAAATGGTCAAATGTCGAGAGAGAGAGAGAGAGAGAGAGAGAGAGAGATAAGACATGGAGGTCAGTGCAGTTCCTGCGGCCTGCCAGAGAGGGGTGCACTGCTAGCCAGTCAGCTAGCCGTTAGCATGAGCAGACACAAGGGCCAGCTTAGCAGACCTGGCTAACACACAAACACACACACACACACACACACACACACAGTTTCCTCAATTGAGCAGTTTTTTTTCATCCACCATACAAGAAAAAAAAAAAAAGACCCGTTAGTGCCTCTAGTGGCAAAAGCAAGTACTGCAAACATCAAAGACTTAAACAAGTTTGTTATTGTAAGTTGTTGTGCTGATGGCACCTGTCCAGAGGAGGCAGAGTTCTTCTTCTTCTTCCTCCTCCTCCTTCAACTACCGCTTCTGCCACTGACAGCTGCTCTTCCTCCCCTCGGCCTCTAGATGTCAGCAACAGCAGCCACGAGTCCCGCGTGGGTTCCGTCCTGGAGGGGCAGCGGCGAGCCGTCGTCCCACTTGCCGTGGTCTCCTCCCTCACCGCCCTCGGCCTGCTCGTCCTCATTGGCATCCTCGTCTACTGGAGGTCAGCCCTGTGTACCCCTCCCCCACCCACTCTCCCGTGCCCCGCCCTTCCCTCCAGGAACAACCCCCACCCCCAAAAAAAAAAAAAAAAAAATCCCTCAGAGTCCCAGCGCCAAGAAGACAAAGAAGGAACTCAAAGATGAAAATTTTTAAAGGCGGAAAAGGAGTCGATTTTCTTTCTGATCAGTGGCCGTGCAACCAATCAGGGGAGGGGAAACGTGACGAGAGTTTTTCTGACTCAGTCGACGCTTTGGTTGAATTGCGTACGAAGTAACTCAAAGAACATCAGACTCAGAATATTTGACTCTCAACACAAAAGCGCCCCTCCGGGTAACTGACACATCTTCCCGCTGCTTTGTGGGCGGAGCCTGGTGGACAAACACTGTTAGCCTGTTGTTGTTGTCGCCTCTCCCAGATTGAGCGACGCCGCAGTGGAAGTAATAATCCGGGGTTGGGGACCGGGGGGGATTATTAATCTGGGCGGCACCCGTCCAGTGGGCAGAAAAGGACATCAGGCTGATCATGTCGCTACAGGGCGAGTCGTGTCAGCATCGTGTAGCTAATCGTGTAGCGCCGCTAATCCCCGAAGCCGCCACCGGCGACGATGACGATGCAGCCGAGCTCCTGTAGCGCCGCTGCGCTTTTTTTTTTTTCTTTTTTTTTTTTGGAGAGGGAGTCCAGCCTTCGCAGCGCAACCACTACAAGTTAAGCCAAACCGTTGCCGAGCTAATCCCCCTCGCTTGGGGTTCAGAGGTCAGGCGCCTCCTCTGAAAATCGGGCCAAAAGGGCCGAGGAAGGTCAGGAAAACAGCAGCAGCAGCAGCAGCAGCCTGGATGCTAAGCTAAAGCAAATGGCCACTGCAGCGCACAGCCACTTGTGGGAAATAGATGTTAAGTAACATCAAAGCGTAAACATAAACAAAAAAAAAAAAGCCTCTGTCCTGTCCTGTCAGACTGGGCTAAGCTAATGCTAACAGCTACACTTCTGTCTTTGAGACAGAGCTGTGTGGAAACATCACCGGAAACAACTTCATTTCGCTCAAAATAATAAAAAAACAACGACCGTAACTGAAATGACTGTTTGACTGGTGGGGCCACAGTGGGTTCTAAAATTTGACCATATAATCATCAAGAGCAAAAAATACATCATGGGATACGGAGAAAACATGTAATTCACTGTCAATTGAAAATGAAACAAGAGCCTTTCAACAAAATTTGTGTTTTTTGAAGCCCTATGGAATCTGGCTCTTTATTGAAATGACTCATTATACACTGAAAAAAAGTGTTGAAATACAGCTATTTTATGACTGACTGACTGTTAACGTCATTTCTTCAAGTTCGGCAGGCCGGACTAAGAAGTTTAAGGGGCCACTTATGGCCTCCGGGACTGTAGTTTGCCCACCGCTGAGCTACGGTGAAGGCTTCCAGCCCAAAGTTAGCTGAGGTTCGCTAAACGCTAAGGCGGGACAAAACAAGTGATTTCAATGGGCCGCGCCCCCCCGTGACCGGCGTTATCCAGTGCGCGGAGCACATCTGGATTCATCGGCTGCAACAGAAAAAACAGCAATAATCCCATTTGGTTTGTTGTAAGATTTATTTATTTTTTTGGTCATCATTGGGGGATTTTTTCGCTTGCGGCGCTACGTCGTTTTGTTGTTTGCTGAAACCGCCAAAACAACAATCATCGACGAATCAGGACGATGCGCCGCCGGCGCCGAGACAAGCCATTGTTTTCTTCTTCTTCTTCTTCTTCTTCTTTTTTTTCCAAGAGCGGCAGCGGAACACGCAGCCGCTCGCTCGCTAATCTTCCCGCTAGCGGCGGCGCCGTCATCCCATTAAAAACTGGTCGCAGGATTAACGCAACATCTTGTTTCCTTCCTTCCTCCTGTGTTAGCGGCCAGATTACAGCAGCCAGTCGCTGCCCAATCTGGGCCCAGTGGCACCGAGACACACACACACACACACACACACACACACACACACACACAGTGTTTAGAATCATGCTGATTATCTGTTGGTGTGTTTGTAAGCATGTTTTTTTGTGTGTGTGTGTGTGTGTGTGTGTGTGTGTGTGTGTGTGTGTGTGTTGCAGGGCCTGTTTCCAGACGGCTCACTTCTACATCGACGAGACGTCCTCAGACAGAGTCGTCGCCGTGGCGCCCGACACTGCGCAAACATCTGGTGACACACACACAAGCACAAGCACATGCACACGCCGCACACACAGACACAAAATTACACACACACACACACACACACACACACACCTTCATCTGGCTTTTCCCCCATTTTGGTGTCGTTTCTTCTTGAGATGACCTTTGACCTCTTCCACCTATTGCTCCCTTTACCTCTCCTCTTGACTCTGTCCATCTCCACCAGCTCCACCTCCAGATTATTTGGTTCTTCTTCTGTCTTCTGTCTTCTGTCTTCCACTTCTTCTTCTTCTTCTTCTTCTGTCTTCCACTTCTTCTTCTTCTTCTTCTTCTTCTTCTTCTTCTTCTTCTGCTTCTTCTTGTGATGGATTTTCTCTTGTCTCCAGATGAGGCGTCGCTCACTCTGGAGGATTTTGTCAACCATGTGTCGGAGCTTCACCAGAACTTTGGCTTCCGGCGAGAGTTCGAGGTGCCGCTGCTACTGTGTGTGTGTGTGTGTGTGTGTGTGTGTGTGTGTGTGTGTGTGTGTGTGTGTGTGTGTGTGTGTGTGTGTGTGTGTGTGTGTGTGTGTGTGTGTGTGACGTCCCTATTTTGTCTTCATCCTTTATTTTTCACTGTAAAGTTTCTCCAATTTGTCCCGAAGGCGGTGCTGCAGGAAATAGTTAGCCTGCTGGTTAGCCTGCTGGTTAGCCTGCTGGTTAGCCTGCTAGTTAGCCTGCTAGCTTGCCATCGTGCTTCTTTCCCGTTGCCGCCTGCCGCCACTACCACCACCTGTTGTGGTCGTGGCTTGATGGTTGCGTGTGTGTGTCTGTGTGCGCGCGCATGTGTACGTGTGTGTGTGCTGTTGTTTGTGACACAAACATAAAGTGATCGAGGTTTTTTTCATGAAGAAACTGCGTGCGTGCGTGCGTGCGTGTGTCTCCAGGAGGTGCAGTCCTGCCCGCTGGAGGTGGAGATGACGACTGACAGCTCCAACCACCCCGACAACAGGAGCAAGAACCGCTACAGCAACATCCTGGCCTGTAGGTGGCTGTGGCACCGCCCACTTTCTCACTTCCCCCCTCCCCCCGACCCACCCAATCATGACCCCTGACCTCTGACCCCTGCAGATGACCACACCAGGGTCCGCCTGTCGCCGCAGGCTGACACCGACGGAATGAGGCGGGACTACATCAACGCCAACTACGTGGACGTAAGGAGCCAGTATAAGCCCCGCCCCCCTCCTGCCGTTGATCCCCCCCCCACCTATGTCTCCGCCCCCTCCCCGTCTTGCTTTTGTTTCCCTTAAAATATGATTGGCCGTTGGGACGACAAGGTTGTGATGTCACTTCCTGCTCTACTTCCATAAATGAGGGACAATGCTTTGCTACTATATTAACTACTATGGAGACGATGCTATGCTACTAGGGAGACGATGCTAAGCTACTAGGGAGACGATGCTGTGCTACTAAAGGAACAATGCTTCACTACTAGGGAGACGATGCTAAGCTACTATTGAGACGATGCTATGCTACTAAAGGAACAATGCTTCACTACTAGCAAGACGATGCTATGCTACTAAAGGAACAATGCTTCACTACTAGCAAGACGATGCTAAGCTACTAGGCAGACAGTGCCTAGCTACTTGGCGAGACGATGCTAAGTTGCGGTGACGCCGCTGCGTCTCTTCCCCTGCAGGGTGTTGGCGGGCGGCGGCTCTACGTGGCGGCTCAGGGGCCGCTGGGCAGCAGCACGCAGGACTTCTGGAGGATGATCTGGGAGCAGGAGGTGGCTGTGGTGGTGATGATCACCAACCTGGTGGAGAACGGACGGGTGAGGAGCAGCTAGCCGCTAGCCATTAGCCCGCTCACGCAGCGCCATCGAAACCTGCATGATTGTCCTCTGACTTAAAATGTTTCTGTGGCTTCTCTGGCATGCCCCTCCCACCCCCGGACTCCCACTACTCCCTCGCCGCCCCCCCCACCCGACCCCTCCAACCTTACCCCCCTCCCAGAGGAAGTGCGAGCAGTACTGGCCATCCGAGGTGCAGCAGGAGTACGGCGGCTTTCTGGTGACGGTGAAGAGCTGCAGGGTGATGGCCTTCTACACCCAAAGGACCTTCAGCGTCCGGGACGTCCGGAGCAGGAAGGTCAGAGCCGCCGGCCAATCACGTCGCAGCACCGGCTAGGAACTAGGAACTAAGTTTTGCCGTCGTCCTTGTTGTCCTGTTTCGATCGATCGAGTGTTTCTTTCTTTTTTTCCCTCAAGGTTCAGTGTCTGTATTATTTGGAGATTTAGAAGAAGAAATAGTGACATCTAGTGGTTACATTTTAAATTGCAGCGCTCTTTCACTCTCTCGCTTGCCAGTGAGCTACGCTGGCCTGCACACTCAAACCTGCATACCTGGTCCACCTTCTTCTTCGTTGGTTTATTTAAAGACGCGAGCGGACACTCTATTTACGACGCGCTGTCAGTCAACTTGGATTGTCCACACCAGGCTTCCTTAGAAATATGATGGTGCAAGATGGCAGCTAACTGGGAGCAAGACCCTCGCTATAAGTTTATTATTTTATATATCTGAGAACTGTTTTAGGGGGTTTGTAAACCAAATTACCTTCATTGTACTGTGATTATAAACTTTCATCAATGTATATATGGGCAGTATACGAGGCTTTTACCAATATAAAAATCAGAAATCCAGCCTAATATTACACACTGGACCTTAAACAGCTAAACAAAAAGCGCTAGCTGACTTAGCCAGGTTAGCTCCTTTGAGTCGCTAGCCTCACCGTGTTAGCCCTAGCATGAATGATTACGCACTCGTTCGTTGTCCGTGTTACGGCAGAAGAGGTTGGGCTCTTTTCAGAGGTCTGCGCCGACGTTGCCTAGCCTAGCCTAGCCTAGCCTAGCCTGGGCTAGCCAGGCCTCTCACGCTCCCCTCTCTGACTGTGCTCCGTCCACAGGGCTCTCTGAAGGGGCGTGGCCCAGAGCGGACGGTGCTGCAGTACCACTACACCCAGTGGCCCGACATGGGCGTCCCCCAGCTGGCGCTGCCGCTACTCAGCTTCGTCCGCAGGTCGTCGGGGGCGCGGCCCGCCGGCTCGGGGCCGCTGCTGGTCCACTGCAGGTATGGCTGAGAAACGCAGGGGTGGGCAAATTACGGCCCTCGGGCCACTTCTGGGCCTATGTGCGTCCATGTGTGGCCCATGTGAGGCGAATCATAAATTATAACATGGAGGCTGTTTAAAAAGATTTACTCCGTGAATGTGACATAACTTGACACAAGTTGCTTTTATTTTGAAATACAAGCGACCCTAACCAGGTCACCCCCAAGATGTCACCTTAAGCCAAGAAAAGAAAAGCTTTTCAAAATATAGAATTAAGTGCGTTTTACTATGGGAGAAAGTTGAGCAGGAATTAAGTTCAAGTACGCGAGGAGGCCCCTCCCCCACTCACGCTTCCCTCCCCCTCAAATACCCCGACCCCCCGTCCCCCTGCAGCGCTGGTGTGGGCCGGACCGGCACCTACATCGTCCTGGACAACATGCTGCGGCAGATCCGGCAAGGGGGCGGAGTCAACGTGGCGGCCTTCCTCAAGCACATCCGCACGCAGAGGAACTTCCTGGTTCAGACAGAGGTCAGAGGTCAGGGCCTCAGAGGCCTCAGAGGTTCAGAATGGTGGAAATGCTCAGCCCCGCCCTCTCTCTCTCTCTCTCTCTCTCTCTCTCTCTCTCTCTCTCTGCAGGAACAGTACGTCTTCATCCACGACGCTCTGGTGGAGGCGGTGCAGTGTGGTGAGACGGAGGTGGCGGCAACTCACCTGCACAGGTACGTGGACCAGCTGCTGAGCCCGCAGCCTGATGGGAGGACGGCGCTGGAGCACCACTTCCAGGTCAGCTGACTCACCGCCGTCAGAAGTGACTGAGGTTGAAATGTCTCTGGTCCCTGAGGGAAGACGACCAGGGCCCAACCTGCGCCACAGAAGCTCCACCAAGCAAGAAAAAAAGATGTCAGAGAGAAATTTAAGGAATTGAAAAAAGAAAAAAAAGCAGGTTGTTTGTCACACGATGTCCCCTGATGTCACCTGGTGTCTCATGATGTCACATGATGTCACCTGGTATCACCTGGTGTCTCATGATGTCACATGATGTCACCTGGTATCACCTGATGTCACCTGGTGTCACCTGGTGTCTCATGATGTCACATGATGTCACCTGGTCTCACATGATGTCACAGGGTGTCACCTGGTGTCTCATGATGTCACATGATGTCACCTGGTATCTCATGATGTCACCTGGTGTCACATGATGTCACCTGGTATCTCATGATGTCACCTGGTGTCACATGATGTCACCTTGTGTCTCATGATGTCACCTGGTGTTACATGATGTCACCTTGTGTCTCATGATGTCACCTGGTGTCACATGATGTCACCTGGTATCTCATGATGTCACCTGGTGTCACATGATGTCACCTGGTATCACATGATGTCACCTGGTGTCACCTGGTGTCTCATGATGTCACCTGGTGTCTCATGATGTCACCTGGTGTCTCATGATGTCACCTGGTATCTCATGATGTCACCTGGTGTCACATGATGTCACCTGGTATCTCATGATGTCACCTGGTGTCACATGATGTCACCTTGTGTCTCATGATGTCACCTGGTGTTACATGATGTCACCTTGTGTCTCATGATGTCACCTGGTGTCACATGATGTCACCTGGTATCTCATGATGTCACCTGGTGTCACATGATGTCACCTGGTATCACATGATGTCACCTGGTGTCACCTGGTGTCTCATGATGTCACCTGGTGTCTCATGATATTGCCCAGCGTCACATGATGTCACCGGATGTCACTTGATGTTACATGGTGTCACATGATGTCACCTGGTCTCACATGATGTCACCTGGTGTCACTTGATGTTACATGGTGTTACATGATGTCACCTGGTGTCACCTGACGTTACATGATGTCACCTGGTGTCACTTGACGTTACATGATGTCACCTGGTGTCACTTGATGTTACATGGTGTTACATGATGTCACCTGGTGTCACCTGACGTTACATGATGTCACCTGGTGTCACTTGATGTTACATGGTGTTACATGATGTTACATGATGTTACATGATGAGGACAGGACAGACCGGAAGCAGATATAGCCACTCGGTCCTTAGCTGTGAGGGAGGATGGAGCCAGGTGGGCGAGGCCAGGTGGGCGGGGCCGTTGGTCGGGGCCAGGGGGCCACTGGGAACCAGGAAGTGACCGACTGTTTCCTCCACAGCTCCTCTGCCAGCCGGCGGCCCAGCGGAGCGACGCCTCAGCGGCGCTGCAGGACCAGAACCGCAGCAAGAACCAAGCCGGCGCCGTGCTGCCAGGTGAGGCTCTGCTTAGCTCCGCCCCCATGCCCTCCCCTGGCCCAGGATTGGCCGGCTGATGCCGTCTCTCTCTCTCTCTCTCTCTCTCTGCAGCCGAACGGTGGCGGGTTCGATTACAGCAGCGGGAGGCGGAGTCTGACTACATCAACGCCTCGTACGTCCCGGTGAGGACACGCACACACTCACACACACACACACACACACACACATACTGTACATACACACAAACACGCACACACTACTACACATCCCTTGTGGCTGCAGGGCTGCCGGCGGAGCAGCGAGTTCATCATTACCCAGAATCCTCTGGCCGCCACGGTCAGGGACTTCTGGACCATGGTGTGGCAGAACAACGCTCAGGTGGTGGTGTCGCTGCCGGGGACCCCCGCTGGCCAGGTGAGGAACTGCAGGTCTCCTGCCGTCACATCGCTGCTGCTGCTGCTGCTGCTGCTGCTGCTGCTGCTGCTAACTTTTCCTGTGTCGTCAGGTTGGGGAGGAGAGAGAGGAGGAAGAAGAGGAGGAAAAGGAGGAAGGGGCGGAGCCTAGAGATTTGTGGCCCGCAAAGGGCAGCCAATGAGCTTGGGGAGCTTCACGGTCAGCCACAGCAGCCAGAGCCAGGTGTGTCTCAGCAATGAGGAGCTGCTGCAGGTCCACCACTACCTGCTGGAGTCCACACAGGTGAGACACACCTGACTGACACACACACACACACACACACACACACACACACAGCCACTCTAACTTGACTCCGCCCCACCGCCTGCAGGATGATTTTGTCCTGGAGGTGAGGCGCTACGTGGCCCCCTGCTGGCCGAACCCAGACGGCGCAGCCAGCAGCAGTCTGGAGCTGGTGCAGCTGGTGAGGGAGGACAGCGCCACCAAGGACGGCCCCACGGTGGTGCACGACCGGTGAGTCAGGCCGCCACTGCCGCCACCTGCTGCCTGCTGCTGATTGGCTGCTGCCGGCCATATCTGTTTCTTTGGGTCCTTTTTTTTTGGGGGGGTCACTCTGTTGGTCCTGCGCCTCCACAGGGTGGGCGGAGCCTCGGCCGGAACCTTCTGCGCTCTGACGTCCCTGATTGGCCAGCTGGAGGCCGAGGGCTCGCTGGACGTCTTCCAGACAGCCAGACTGACCAATCAGACGAGGCCGGGAGTCTTCAGTCACATCGTGAGTACCAGTAGGCGGTGGGCGCTGCGGGGGAGGAGCTTGATGAGGGGGGGGCGTGGCCTCAGCCACCCTCCGGACACACTGACCTCTGGTGGTTTTGCAGGACCAGTACCAGTTCCTTTACCGGGCCATGCTGAGCCTGGTGGGGATGCAGGAGGACCGGGACGCCTTCGGGTCCTCCGACACCAACGGGATCATCGTGGTGGGAACGGCCAGAACCGCCGAGAGCCTGGAGTCCCTGGTCTAGTGGACCCGCCCTCCTCTGCCTCCACAGAACTGCACTGGACCACTGGACTCGCAACAGGAAACAGCACCGCTCAGAACCGGATCTGGATCGGACCCTCGCGGTTCCAAAAACCAGATCCAGGCTGAACCAGGAATTGGTTTCAGACCAGGATCTGGACTTGTTTAGATGTGAGTCATCACAGCTTCTGGACTGGTCCTGGTACCAGATCAAAACTGGTTCTGGATTTCCAAACTTCTTCAAGATCTCATCTGGTTTAGGGAACAGACCAGGACTGGTTTGGGACTGGATCAGGACTGGCAAAACCGGTTTGGATCTGAATCAGTTTGAAACCTGATGTGGACTGCTTGTGAATCTGTTCCAGGACTGGTTCCGACCTGGGCCAGGACCGGTTTTTGGACCGGATTAAGACTGGTTCTGGGCAGGACCAGGACCGATCCGGCTCTCCTGTGCCTTGATGTACATTTTGTGGTGTTTTTCTAACTTTGCCGCCGACTAACCAACATTTTAACCCACTAACACTTTTTTTTTGCAACCTTTGTATTTATCGGCGCTGAGCCAAAAACAAAAAGGGAAAAAACAGATTTTTTTTTTTTACGATAAATACCTGTTAGCTCAGCAGCTCCTGCACTGAGTCCAGGCTCCTGGAATAATACCAATAATAACCTAATGATGTAAATAATATTGCGACGATCGACCCAATGGACCAAATTTTTATTTATACATTTAGACTTTTATATTATCCTGTTTTCTAGCGACCTCTAGTGTTCTGCTTGGATTCTAATGTCTTTTCTACCGGGGGATTTTGTAAGCGGACTTCCTGACGTGTCTGTTTTGGTTTCATAGCTAGCGCATTAAAAAGACGTGACACCAGACAAGTCGCTTTCTCCCTTCTTTTGTAGCGACGCAGCTTTAGCGACTGCTAGCTCAGTTAGCAGTGGAGCTAGCCGAAGTCGGTCTCGCAATCACAAACCACGTTTCCACCTTCCCGCAGATTCCGCTAAGCGGCCGCAGCTAAATATTATATACTTAATAATATTAGCAGTACCGACAGTATTATTACTGTAATTCTGCAGCAAATGTGTGCGTGTGTGTGGGGGGGTGTCCAGCAGGTGGCAGCACTGACTGAAGCCGTCAGGTTGCTACTCTGCCGGAAAACTTGAGTCTTTTTCTCCGTTTCAAGTCAACGAAGCAGCTCAACTTGTTTGTTTAGGGCGTCAGGCTGAAAGTCAGAGGTCACGACAACACAACCACAAGACCCAGAGACAGGTGTCAGAGAACCGAGTCGCACTTAAATCCCCTCCCCCCAACCCCCCAACATTAATCCAGCCCGCTCCTCATCATCATATATTGAGTTAGAAGTAGGTCAAGGGTCCATACGTGTTCTTGACCCACCGCCAGCCAACATCCGCACCTTCATTTGCATCCCTGCTGACTTCTCCAGGACCGAGTGGCGGTTGTGATCCGCCCGCCTGGTGGCCTCGTTCGCTTGGCTACCCCCTATCACCCCCCACCCCCTCCCCCAGATTAACACGTCTTTTTGTTTTCCGCCCAGCTGGAGGCCCACAGTGATGAGGGGAGGAACCAGGGGTGGGGCTGGGTTACTAGCTCACATCCCCAGCAGGCAGGAGCTGGGAAAACCTTTTTACACGTGCGTCTCAATGGACTCGATCGTATACTAGCGGTGATTAGCTTTACCTATCTGACAGGTGGGTTAGCCAACAATGGGTGAGGGGAGGGGGCAATATATAATACTAATATAGCTAGCTGGGGACAGCAGTAGTCATGAGAATTGGATGCAAGTTAGTTAGCTAGCTGTAGCAGAGCCTAGCTACAAACTGCACATCATGACAGTTTATGTTCACTTTTAACTAACCTGAAAGTGTAATTTCAGAACAAACCAGACTCTCTGAAAGGTGAAAAAATATCAATTAAAATAATTTTTTTTAAAAATCAATGCAATATCTTTTTTTTTTAATCAATGCAATAATAGCATTTCATTTATTTATTTATTTTTAAAGCAAGCATCTGCTTTGACAATCGGCAAACATTTAGTAAATAATGAATCGGAAATTATTTTTATTTAATTATTATTAAGTATTCCAGGAGGTCGCAACGGCAGTAGTCAAATTTGAGGAACGCCACTGAAAACATGTATATGTATGATGTGGATATACATATAATATTAAAAAATATATATAAATATATCTGAGACACATTTACAGGTTGTTAGAGTTATATTGGACTATCCACGGTCACACCTACTAGTATTGCCTCACAATTTAAATAAATAGCTCGGGGTCGATGGTGCAAAGCCACGTTGGTTCATCAGAAATGGGAAAAATGGGAATTTTTGTGATTCCGTGACATTCATTTCCAAAGCCAGTTCACGTTTCCTTTGACTAGAAATCACAGAGAGCCCCTAGACGCCCTCTAGAGAAGAACACTGGGATTACAAGGATCAAACCTCGGCTAGCTGGTTAGCATGCTAACCTTTATCAGACAGAGAAAGTCTTTTTTAGGACCAGGCTCCTGGACTTATTAATATTACCTGGAAAAAACAAAAAAGTCCAATTCCAACATAATTACTTTTGGCATGAGGCTAACAGTCAAAAATCAAAAGCAGAAAAAGTGAACTGATGTAAATTTTCAGCGTGTGAATTAACATACGCTTTAGCTTAGCTGAAGAACCAACGACTGGCGGTTAGCGACTCTTGGCTAATCAACACTGATCATAAGACTGTGTCACAACGGCCGACGGCAGGTTGTGTGCCAAGTTTCTGTTAGTGTCGTCGTGAGCTGCCTGCAACAAGGACGTGTCAGCTGCTTTGTCTAATTGTCGCCACTGATGTTGATGTTTTCCACTATTCCGCTACTGCAGCGTATAAACAAAGCCTCTGAAGCGTCAGCTAAATAATAAAACAAACAAACAAACAGACAGATTCCCTTTGGAGAAACTCAAGATGTGATATTTTTGTCCCTTTTTCTGCCATCACAGTGTCTATTAACTGGATGTGAAGTTGTCGGGGGAGGGGTTGGCGTGAGGCGTTTGGGTGCTGCTACTCCTGCAGGGTGCTGCTGGACATGAATTGAAGGCCCTCCTCCTTCAGCCGGGCCAGCGCCGGCCCGTACAGCTCCTTCATCATGGGAGTCACCAGGCCTCTGCTGCGGATCTCCCCTGCAGCGGCGACAGAGAGGTCAGAGGTCAGCTGGAAACTAGCCGCTTAGCGTACTAACGTCTGCTAATGCTAGCTGAGCAGCGAGCGTGAGGCTGGCGTGTAGTGTTAACGGTGTCCAAATCCGGAGTGAACATCGGTATTCACTATATAGTCAGCTCCAGGTATACCGCAAGTAGTGTGCAACCACTAACCTGGCAATACATCCCATCGTACATTGTGCTCACGCTGACCCAAAGGTTGAAAAGGCGACAGGAGCCGCTCATTAGTATACACGTATATAGACTACCAGTCAAAAGTATGGACACATACTTCTGATTTAATGGTTTTTCTGTCATTGTCAGGACTATTTACACTGTCGATTGTCAATCAAGGCGTCAAAACTATGAATAAACACATATGGAATATATATTTATACATATTTATTACCACCTGCTAACGGGACGTCTCAATAATGCGACTGTGATAACGTCATTAGCAGTGTCTGAACGTTGTTGTTATCCTTGGCTAACGAGTGCGCTACCTAGCTGGCTACATAGAAACTCCCTGTTTGAGACCGAGGGGTTGACTGGAGACCTCAGACTGCAAACTGCTGCTGGGCTGCTAGCAGGATGGGCTAATTCTAGCAGGATGGAGTAATGCTAGCAGGATGGGCTAATTCTAGCAGGATGGAGTAATGCTAGCAGGACGGGCTAATTCCAGCAGGATGGAGTAATGCTAGCAGGACGGGCTAATTCCAGCAGGATGGAGTAATGCTAGCAGGACGGGCTAATTCTAGCAGGATGGAGTAATGCTAGCAGGACGGGTTAACACTAGCAGGACGGGCTAATAATAGCAGGATGGGCTAATACCAGCAGGGCGGGCTAATACTAGCTGGGCGGGCTAATACTAGCAGGGCGGGCTAATACCAGCAGGACGGGCTAATATTAGCCAAATGGGCTAATACCAGCAGGGCGGGCTAACACTAGCAGGCCGGGCTAATACCAGCAGGGCGGGCTAACACTAGCAGGCCGGGCTAATACCAGCAGGCCGGGCTAATACTAGCAGGGTGGGCTAACACTAGCAGGCCGGGCTAATACTAGCAGGGCGGGCTAATACCAGCAGGCCGGGCTAATACCAGCAGGCCGGGCTAATACCAGCAGGGTGGGCTAATACTAACAGGCCGGGCTAATACTAGCAGGGCGGGCTAATACTAGCAGGGCGGGCTAACACTAGCAGGCCGGGCTAATGCGTGCGGCGGCTCACCGTTGAGCACCATGCGAGCAGCGATGGCCGCTGGGTAGCCGACGGTCTTGGCCATGGCGGAGAAGCCGTCCGGCTCGCTGTAGACCACCAGGCTCACGTGTTTGGTCTCCAGCTCCCCCGTCGGGTGGCGGAGCCCCACGTCGTTCCTCAGGATGATCATGTCCCGCTCGCCCTTGTCTGAGTGGGGGAGAGGGAGGGAAAACAGCAGCAGCAGTGAGGAGGGAGGGTCGGTGGAGGAGGTGGAGGAGGAGGAGGAGAAACAAGAGGAGGTGGAGGGGAAGGAGGAGGAGGAGAAACGAGGAGGTGGAGGGGAAGGAGGAGGAGAAACAAGAGGAGGTGGAGGGGAAGGAGGTGAAGGAGGAGAAGAAAAAAGCAGAGGAGAAAGAAGAGGAAGAGGAGGTGGAGAAGGAGGAGGAGGTGGTGAGGGAAGAGGAGAAACGAGGAGGTGGAGGAGAAGGAAAAAGCAGAGGAGAAGAAAAACAGGGGATGAGGAGGAAGTGGAGGAGGAGGAGGAGGAGGAGAAGAGGAGGAAGAGTGTTAGGGGGCGGAGTCTCACCAAAGGCCAGCTTGACCTCCAGGTGTTTGGTCAGCGCCGCCAGCAGACTGTTGGCGTGAGGCACCGACTCCTCTCCCAGCATGCCGAGCCTGCGCGCGCACGCACACACACACACACACACACACACACACACACACACACACACACACACAGGTACACGCCGGCAGGTGAAAACAGGACTTCTCCCCTCGCTGGGCTTTTCGAGGCTCAATGGCAGAAATGAACAACCAGCCGTTCACTGCCAGCTGCCAGCCGCCAGCCGCCGCCGCCGCCGCCTCCAGCTTGCTAGCTTTTAGCGCCGCGCCAGGAATTCACGTCTCAATGCCGGAGCGGCGGCGGCACGCAGCCTTGGAGTGAAGAGACCCTCCGCCACGAGAGTGAAGAGTCCCCCGCACTTCAGCAGGCAGGCAGGCAGGCAGGCACACACACACACACACACACACACACACACACACACACACACACACACACACACACACACACACGCGCACACACACACACACTCGGGAACCTTGATGATGCTCAACTTTCATCAGTCCGCCCTTGATAGCACCTAGCTTCCCTAGCACCTAGCTTCCCTAGCACCTAGCTTCCCTAGCGCGCCTTTCCCACCAACTCTGCAAAACAGGAAGTAGCTTTGTCTCATATCATCCCGCGTGCTTCCAGCCCACCCAGACTGACTAGCTGGCTAACTGGCTAGGCTAGCAAGAGGCTACGTGATATTGCAGCCATTCAGAGCAACGCTAACTGAGTGGCGCCCGCGCCCTCCCCCTGCTGGCCAGGAGAGGAAGTGCGCGTGGGTCCTCACCAGCGGAGGGCGTCCAGCACGAAGTCGTCCCCGTCCACGCGCTCCAGCACGGCGTCCTCGAAGGCGTCCTGGGACACGGAGGGCGAGAGCGCCACCTGCTGGCACAGCAGCTCCTTCTGCAGGAACCAGAGCAGAGCAACGCTCAATCACCCCCGACCCCTGACCCTGACCACTGACCACTCCACCTCCGTGGCTCTGCCCCCCCTCTAGAGGAGACAGCGCCCCCACGTGTGTCACGTGACCAACTACCAACTGCTAACTGGTGTAGTTAGTGGTAGTAGTAGTGGTAGTGGTGGTGGTAGTAGCAACTAGTAGCAGTAGTACCATTGTGAGCAGTAGTAGTAAGAAGGAGCTGTCAGTAGTAGTAGTTGTAGTACTAGTACTACTAGTAGTAGGTAGTAGTAGTATAACATAGCAGTAGTAAGTAGTGGTAGTTAGTAGTAGTGCTGGTGGTACTAGTAGTGGTAGTAACACTGTAAGTAGTAGTTGTAAATAGTACTAGCAGCATTGTAAATAGCAGTAGTAGTAGCAATAAGATGTAGTAGTAATAGTAGTAAACAGCAGTTGTATTAAGTAGTAGTAGGAGTAGCAGTAGTAGTAGTAGCTGCAGTGGTAGTTGCAGTATTAAGCAGTAGTAGCTGGTAGTTGCAGTGGTAGTTGCAGTGGTAGTTGCAGTATTAAGCAGTAGTTGCAGTGGTAGTTGCAGTGGTAGCTGCAGTGGTAGTTGCAGTATTAGTGGTAGTTGCAGTGGTAGTTGCAGTGGTAGTTGCAGTGGTAGCTGCAGTGGTAGTTGCAGTATTAAGCAGTAGTTGCAGTGGTAGTTGCAGTGGTAGTTGCAGTGGTAGTTGCAGTAGTCGCAGTAGTAAAACAACAATAATCCAAACCGGCGGCGAGGACGAGAACTCATATTCTGCGTTGCAATCTTGAAAACTTTGCCTGAAGTTACTTTAGTGCACTGAAGTACTGCGCTTTAGATTTCCAGGGAAACATCACAGTGATTGGCTCTCACCCAGGTGATGGGGGCGGAGCTCAGCAGCGGGCAGGCGTCGGTGCTGATCAGGCCCAGTCTGATGAAGCCGCTGGCGGCTCTGGAGAAGCCCTGCGGACGCACACAGCCAGCGGTCGGTCAACGCTAACCTGCTAACCAGCTAGCCTGCTAGCCTGCTAGCCTGCTAGCCTGCTGCTCAGCTCATCCGAGCGCTACTCCCGGCCTCCCTGGGGGGGGGGCCTGCTGGCCTCACCTGGAAGCGCAGCGTCCCCCGCAGCAGCGTGTGCACCCCCTGGATGCCGTAGGGCTCGGCGTACTTGCTGCTGTCCCGGTTGGGGAAGCCCTCCAGGTTGAACCCGGGGAAGAAGTCCATGGGCGTGGCCGCCCGCATCAAGGCGCCGCCCGCCGGGATGCTCACCAGCTGCACGCACACACACACACACACACACAGAGACGCAGAGACGCAGATGTAATGTGTCTGTCTGCAGGGTCCTCCTGCTGGCAGCTGGCGGCTCTGACGGCGCCCCCACCTGGTTGTCCTTGAGGTAGACGGCCGGGTTGATGGTGTTGAGCAGGACGCCCAGCGGACTCCAGCTGAACTTGTAGCGCAGCGGGTTGTCGGAACATTCCGGAGCAGGGAGTCCACCGCAGAAGGAGACAAAGGACTCCACCTGGGACGCCCGACACACACACACACACACACACACACACACACACACACACACACACACACACACACACACACACACACACACACACACACACCAGAACCCAGGTCACATGACCAGAAAACAACAACAAAGTCTTCAGCG
Source organism: Thamnaconus septentrionalis (assembly GCA_009823395.1). NCBI lineage: Eukaryota > Metazoa > Chordata > Actinopteri > Tetraodontiformes > Monacanthidae > Thamnaconus > Thamnaconus septentrionalis. Next base: position 7,157,763 of record CM020513.1, on the reverse strand, counting down.
GCTGATTTGCTGGGATCACTCCAACACTTTGGATCGGTTTGACGATGAGAGGCCGCCCCTGTGTGACCTCACAGAGGGCTCCGGTGTGGTGGTACCGACCGTGCAGCCGTCGGCTCGGGCCTGGTCGATGCACTCCATGGCCAGCATGTGGTCGATACCCGGGTCCAGTCCCATCTCGTTCACAATGGTGATGCCGGCCTCCTCCGCGCTGGTGTGCAGGTGCGCACGTGAACACACACACACACACACACACACACACACACACACACACACACACACACACACACACACACACACACACACACACACACACGTTGGGCAAACTTTTAGGGCAAGTGGTAGGGCAAACTTGCACGCTTACTTACCTGCTGTGCAGCGCCTTCATCTCGGGACTCAGGTAGCTCGCCGTCACCATGTTGACCTTCCTGTTGATGCAGTGTTTGGCCACCAGGGGGTGGAAAGAGACAGGCAGCAGGCTAGGGGGGAGGGGGAGGGATGTGTTAGCGTCCGGGCACAAACTGCCGAGGCGCTACTGGCTAACTAGCTAGCTTACTTGCCCTCCGAGCACCACGGAGACGCTGCTAACGGCTACAGTAGCTGCGGGCTCACTGCGCTAGCTCACAGTCGGCTAACGCTGACGGACTGCTAAAAAAAAAACCCCGCGGCTAATGTTGGATGTTACCGGCTGCTGTTAGCCAACTGCCTACAGCTGACATCTAGCGCCCCCCTGGGGGCTGCTGGTTGTCACTACTGTGTGACAACAATGCTAGCTAGAGCCTAGCGGCAGAGCCTAGCTTAGCATTGTTGTCACATGCACACCAGAGTCCCAGGCTAAAGACGAGCTAAACTTGGCTACGGACGCGTCGATAAAGCTCTGCCTCCTTTGGAAACTACAAGACAATGGCAGAAATGTATTCATTATTTCTAATAAACTCCTATTGCCGGTTCCGTTCCACACACTTGCGAGGTTCGGCTTTGGCGAGTCCTCGGGCCGGATGTGGAAAAAAACCCAAAAACAAAACAAAAACTTCCCGCCTACTTTTCTTGGCTAGGTCTCGGCTAGGTCTCAGCTAAGCTAGCTAGCTAGCGCGCTCCAGCGGGCTCACCTGATGACCAGGTCGTGGTCCTTGACCAGCGAGTCCAGCCGACTCTCCTGGCTGCCGGCGTCCAGCATGATGGGGATGGTGTTGGGGTAGCGGGCGGCCAACTCCTCCGCCTGCCTCAGCAGCACCGAGCCTGAGCGGGCGGACGGACGGACGGACAGCGTTGTCACACACACACACACACGCAGGTTGAGAAGGCAGGGCTTGGGGGGGGCGGGCGTGGCCAACTCACCGACCGTCACCTGGGTCTTGTCGTCCCGGGTCAGGTACTCCACCACCGGACCCGACACGTAGCCGGAACCCAGCAGGAGGACCCGCTTCATCCCGGTCCTCTTGAGGATCTGGGCCTTCTCTCTGCACCAATACCAACACACACACACACACACACACACACACACACACACAGATCATGTGACCTCTCCGCCAGGTCGTGCGTGTGAGCAGTCAGCTGATCAGTCAATAATCAAGCAAGATGACTTCATTCATTATTCATGGCGTCCAAACAGGAAAACAGTTTTTTTCCTTCGTCTTCGTCGCAGTTTGGCAGCAGCCAGGAGAAGTCGACTGGAGGAGCCGCTGGGCCACTTTTACTGAGGCGTCGCCCCCCGCAATCCCCCCCCCCCCCCCCCACTCGTTAGCCGCTGGCCTAATTGGAGGCGACGCCACACACGCGCCTGCCGGGGTCTCCTTGATTAAAAAGCAGGGGGGACGTTTCTTCCTCCTTCAACCTTGACTGGGAGGAGAACCTGGAGGAGGAGGAGGAGGAGGAGGAGGTGGTGCCCCCCCGTTAATCTCGGGGATTAAGAGTGGTCCTCAACGGCTTGTCTGGCGTCTTGGAAGGTGGCCTAGTTTGCAGCAGGTCCTCAGACCCCCCCCAGCAGGACCAGCAGCCAAGTGGCCGTCTGAGGGGCCGGCGCCTCATTACGGATGGAAGGCGGCGGCGGCGGCGGCGGGAGTCAAGACGGAGGAGGAGAGAAAGAAAAATATGGACAGACTGAGACGATAATCGCAGCAGATTAACAGAGAGGAAAAGTTGGGACGGGAATTTTTGATGAGCATCTCCCCCGAGATTATGAGCAGACGGCCGACGGAGGGAGTGAGGGAGGGAGGGAGAGAGGGAGGCTCGGCCTAGCTCGGCCTAGCTCGGCCTAGCTCGGCGCGCTAACCGGCGCTAACGGGCCGATTTGGAAAATTTCAGGATTTGGCCGATTTCAACGAAAGGACTTGTGTTGAAAAACCCAAGTGCGAAAGCTACAGGTTAGCGGCGGAGCTAGGCTAAGGCTAGGCTAAGGCTAGGCTAAATCCAGGGGGTGGGCAAACTGTTTGACTGGGTTCTAAAACGTGACCCGAGGGGGCGGAGCAGCAGCAGATGGAGGGAGTGTTTTGGCGAGCCATCTCATAGGAGAAAGAGTACATCATGGGATGTGTAGAAAACTTTATTGTAAATCGAAAATGAACAAAAGTGTTGCAACAAAAACTGTGTCTTTGATGCCTCACTGTATTTAGCCCTTTATTGAAATGACTCAACGTTTACAAACATGGATGAAACGCAGCTATTTTATGACTTACTTGCTATTAATATAATTTCTGTATCTTTGGCGGGCAGGTTACAAAGTTTAACGGGCCGCATACGGCTCCCGGGACATAGTTTGCCCACACCTTGACTGGACTAAAGCTCAGCATCTCCCCCTTGTGGTTCTGGCAGGACAGACTGATGGTGGCTGGTGTGGTTAATCAGCAACAGAAGAAGAAGAAGAAGAAGAAGAAGGAGGAGAAGAAGAACAAAAAGGTGCTCTACCCCGGGGCACTCAACAATCCAGCAGCGTGACGTCGGCTAGCGGCTTGGCCTTGTTAGCGCGCTAGCCGTGCAAGGGGGGTTAATGCGATGGAAGGCCAGCAGGCGGAGCAGAGCGGACACCAGGGGGCAGCGCTGTAGCAGGGACAACCACACAGGTTAGGACACTACAAGAAGCACCGACCACGACTAACGGCTAATTGCTAACAGCTAACAGCTAAGGGAGGTCCAGTGTGCAGGGGATCCAGCGTCAGCGCCTGCGTTTTAATGAGCTAACTAGCTACGACTCTACACACACACACACACACAACAACACAGGCCTGCAAGCAGTGTGCTAATTAGCTAGCCAGTTAGCTAGCTAGTTAGCACACTGCTAGCAGGCCGCTATCGACAGCACTTCTCTCACCACACACTGTAGGAGCCTAGACGCCAGTTTGAGTTCCCATCAAAATAAATAATCCAGCGAGTTTTGAGCAAACTGTCCAACGTCTGCGCTAAAAAGAAGTAGCGGTACGTCTTAGCATTAGCGGCCAATGGGAATGCAGCTCCTGTGGCCAGTCCGTCTCCACACCGACTATAAAACCAGCGAGGCAGCAGAGGTAGCAGGGTTTTTATTTTATTTTTATTGCAATTACTGCTCATGGAAACTGAACGCGGCGGCCGAGGCTCGACAGGAAGTGGCTACAGGAAGTGGCTACAGGAAGTGGCTAACAGCTGTTACCTGTCTCTGGCTCTGGAAGCCGTTCATCCATTGTTGAGTGAGTGGGCAGGTTGGACAGAGTCTCAGAGTGTCAGTGAGCAACAGCTAGCAGCTAGAGCTAGCAGCTAGAGCTAGCAGCTAGCCAAGACTCACCTGATCTCCCGCATCCGGGCGATGTACTCGAACTTCGGGGTGAGGACGCCGTTGGAGGTGATGACGGCCTTCAGGGGGGAGGAGCTCAGTTTAGTTTAGCCAGACAGTCAGTGAACGCCACTCAGACAGACAGACAGACAGACAGACGGACAGTCAGTAAACGCCACACAGACGGACAGACAGACAGTGAACGCCACACAGACGGACAGACAGACAGTGAACACCACACAGACGGACAGACAGACAGTGAACACCACACAGACGGACAGACAGACAGTGAACACCACACAGACAGACAGACGGACAGACTTACAGACGGACGGAGCAGCGGCTGCAGACAGACTGAGGTCAACGTCCTCGCTAGTTGGACTTTTATAGACTTTTCCAGCCTCACTCGTCCTCAGCTGAACTCCTCGGCCCCGCCCACCCTCCTCTCAACACACCTGAGGCCAACCAAGCCAGTCAACCTGCTCCCACTGGATCCAAGCTCCTCCCACTGGATCCAAACTCCTCCCACTGGGCCGCCAGCCCGGCCAAGAACCGAGACGTCTGTCTTTTTATTTTGGCATGTTTCCGCCAGCACGGCTCGGCTCGGCTCGGCTCGGCTCATTTGTAGCCGCGTCCCACTGGCGCCAGCAGGGCTCCGGAGACAGAAGGGTTGAAAGGTCGAAAGGTCGCTGGATGCAGCGACTCGTGGTGAAAAAGCCTTCCTGGTTTTGCAGCTGGCGGCCGCAGTTCAGCAAAACAATGTCGGGAGACTTTTTTTTTTTTAAATAAAGCTCTCTTTTTGCTTTGTGTGGACTTGCGTTGTGCAAATGTTCTCGCCTAATAATAAACGACTTCGTGACTCAGGCGATCGCGTCAGCGTCAGCGACAGAGAGGCAGTGTTTTGATACGAGTCAGCAGCATTAAACTCCATCATCAGAAGCCCCACTCAAATATTTTGTGAAAAATCAACACAAAAAGTAAACCCTGTCAACCAGGGACAGGGACCTTTGGCCCCGCCCTGCTGCGGTAGCTCCGCCCAGCTGAGCTGGGGCCAGGCTGCGATGGAAGCGCACCCGAGCAGAGCCGAGCGGCGCTGGTGGAAACGAGCCCACTAGTGTTTGGTTTGTTCTCTGAACCTCCTCGAGAGCAACAGCCTGAACCCCAGCATGACGAGGACGGCAGGAGGTCATGTGACCCCACCGGCCCTGGAGGGTGAGGTCACAGGAAACAACCAGGAAGCAACCAGGACGGAAGGAAGCCAGATACATGGTGGTGCATCAGGACCCAGTCAGTGAACGCCACACAGTCAGTCAGTCAGTGAACGGCACACAGTCACTCAGTCAGTCAGTCAGTGAACGCCACACAGTCACTCAGTCAGTGAACGCCACACAGTCAGTCAGTCAGTGAACGCCACACAGTCAGTCAGTCAGTCAGTGAACGCCACACAGACACACAGTCAGTCAGTCAGTGAACGCCACACACACACAGTCAGTCAGTCAGTGAACGCCACACAGTCAATCAGTCAGTCAGTCAGTGAACGCCACACAGTCACTCAGTCAGTCAGTCAGTGAACGCCACACAGTCAATCAGTCAGTCAGTCAGTGAACGCCACACAGACACACAGTAAGTCAGTCAGTGAACGCCACACAGTCACTGAGTCAGTGAACGCCACACAGTCAATCAGTCAGTCAGTCAGTCAGTCAGTGAACGCCACACAGTCAGTCAGTCAGTCAGTCAGTCAGTCAGTCAGTGAACGCCACACAGTCACTGAGTCAGTGAACGCCACACAGTCAATCAGTCAGTCAGTCAGTCAGTCAGTGAACGCCACACAGTCACTGAGTCAGTGAACGCCACACAGTCACTGAGTCAGTGAACGCCACACAGTCAATCAGTCAGTCAGTCAGTCAGTCAGTCAGTCTTCAGGGATTAGCCTGGTGATGGCGGCGGCCCAGCCACTTGTTTACCTGCCTGGCAGCTGGAATTCGACCTTCAGGCTGTTTGAACCTCCTGCTGCTGTTCCAACCTCCTCAGCCCCCCCCTTCCCCCCCTCCCGACTCCCTCCCAGCCCCCCCACTCACGTCTCTGACTTGCGGGCTGAAGTCCTCCTGCTCCAGCGGCCGGGTGGCGTCCGACGGCAGCTGGGGGGGGGGAGAGACAGCGACGACGACAAGTGTCAGCTAGCGAGGGGCAGCGCCCCCCCCCCCACCCCTCCTCACCCCGCACCTTCCCACCTTCCTCCCCCACGGCGCCCCCTACAGCTCACCATCTCCCAGACGTAGGGGAAGAGGCGGTCCCCGAAGTACTCGGTGGCCTCGATGGGCAGCTGGGCCGGCAGGTTGTCGATGGAGCACATCAGGATGCCGTTGCCCTCCACGCTGCTCACACACACACACACACACACAGAGCAGCTGATTGGCCCAGAGCCGGAGGAGGAGGAGGAGGAGGAGGAGGAGGGAGGAGCCGGCTCTACCTGTCGTGGTCGACGTGCTGGTCGGCGTCGTACATGCAGAAGGGCTTGTCGATGGTGGTGCACTCGCTCATGAAGGCGATGGAGCCGCCCGTGTCGGCCGAGATGTCGCAGATGGCCAAAAGCCTGGTGGGGGGGGTTTCAATAACTTTATTGACGCTCTGGTGACAAAAAAAACAAAACAAAATCCCCGGCATCCACCCACAACAGTGGGATTGAAACCACCGCGTACATATATATATATATATATATATATATATATATATATGTGTGTGTGTATGTGTATATATATATATATATATATATATATATATACAAATAGATTAATATTTGACCCTTTTTCCGCATTCAATGATAAAATTGAGTGATTGACATTGACAACAACTGTGTTGCTCAGGAAATTTAGATTGGTGTGGAGTAACAACCAGTAGGATGGGAACCTCCCATCCTACTGCATGGAGGTTAGACATCACCTTTCTTATCTGTTATTATGGTGTCACTGCAGTGTTGGCTGGGTCTCGACCGGTCTCGATCAAAAATCCCGGGTCTGCCCAGTCCGGGACCGAGGCCAATCTCACTCACTGCAACCCGAGCGTAGATGGGCCCTGACTGACCGGCCTGCTAACCTGTGGGGCAGTAGCGGCGAGCCCTCGGCAGAGGGCGGCGGCCCGGTGGGCGGCCGCATCAGCTTCTGGGCGTCCAGCCGGCGGAGGAGCCGCGGCGTCTGGGGGTCCCAGTAGATCCCGTTGATCAGGCAGGTGGTGTACGGCGCCACCTGTTGGCCAAGGTTACCCATCCCAGGGGTTAGACCCAGCCCAGCTGAGTATCTAATGAGGTGAAAAGAAGTAGGAGGAGGACGAGGAGGATGCTCCCTGCCAGCTAAATGCGTTAGCATCGTTGACAAGCTCCTGCAAATGGTGGCTAAATAGCAGTGTTAGCCTAGCTAGGCGCTAAAGTGATTAAATCAAAGGGCTAGAGAGAGCGCACCTGAATATATAATGAAGTAAAAGAAAAAAAGGAGGCAGGAAGAGCAGAATGCTTCCTGCAAGCTAAATGTGTTAGCATCCTCAACAAGCTCCTTGAAGTAGCGGCTAACTGGCACTGTGCTAGCCTAGCTAGGTGCTAAACTGGTAAAGGCAAGAACAGCCAATCCAGGGGTTAGGCCGAGCCCACCTGAAGAATGCCTTTATTTATCCCAAAATGGGGAAATTTGAATAGTTACAGCAGCAAATACAGTGCAGAGAGAGGAATTAAGAAGAAATAATGAAATCAAATATTTACAAATTACTTTCATATCTAAATAAGTGTTCATAAATACGTAAGTGTTTTATTGCACTATTGCACTAATGTTGTGTTTTAGAAATTAGGACAGGATAAAAAAAAAAACATCGGCTAACATCGGCGGTAGCTAGGCTATGCCAAACTCAAATTCAAAATAGCAGCAGACTGGAAGCTTGCCAGCTGCTCGCAGCGTTAGCCTCGCTAGCACGAGCAAACAGCTCTTTCGTTCTGCTCGTCCTCCATCATTGGTGGCTGTGTGGTGGGAGGCGGGGTCACGTAGGGTAATGGTGGGCGGGTTGTGGGGGCGACTCACGCTGGTCCTGAAGTGCGAGGTGTAGCGCTCCGGGTGGTCCTCGAACTCCATGGGGTCGTAGATGCCGTCGCTCTTCCTCGCCAGGTGGTGGTGGCGGCTCAGCACAGTGGCGTAGACCTTGTTCAGCTCTGCAGGGGGAAGAAAGAAGCGCCTCGCGGTCAACAACGGCCCAGGCCAGCCTCCACCACAGGGTGGCGCTAACGAGCGGCGCTTCTCTGGGACCGCTGCCGCTGCTGCCGCTGCTGCCGCTGCTGCCTGCCAGTTGGTTTTCTAGCTAGTCTAGATTAGCTGGGCTCAATCCCACTGCATGTTCACGCCTTGCGCTGCGCTAGCTGCTACGCTAGGTTAGCTTAGCCGTCCTGGAAGAACCTTGCTAGGTGGTCGCAGGAGGAGGAGTGTAGCACCTAAAGCATTACCTCCAGTTTCAGAGACGTCCTTCAACTCGTGCGGCTCCACAAACTCCACCGGGAGCTCGTTTAGGATGTCTTGCGCCCCCTGCAGGCAGGGGTAGAGAAGTGCACTCAGCCAGGGAGGATGATTTATTTTCTTATTATTTATCTATTGTCTTGTCCGCCGTTCTCCGCCCACCTTGGAGACGTTGCCGGTGCCGGTGAAGCAGAAGGTGACGGGGCCGATGGACTTGGGCATGAGGCCCACCGAGATCTCGTAGCCGCAGTCCCTCACGGCCTGGATGGCCTGGCTCACGTTCCGGTAGTTGTGGGCCATGCCGATGTGCTGCGGGCCAGACAGGAAGTGGAGAGGTGAGAAGCAGAAAGATGCAGGATTGATGGGGGACCACCGGGTGGGGGGTGAGCGGGTTGTGGACCCACCATGAAGGGCGTGTGGTGGCCCAGCGCCAGGAAGCGAAGGCCCAGGCCGTGGAGGATGTTGATCATTCCTGGAGGGAAGGAAGTAGGAAGCAGTCAGGTGGTGGACAGCAGACACACACACACACAGGGCAGTGAACGCAACACAGGCAGTCAGAGAGTCACATTACGCAACAGGGACAGTGAACGCAACAGACAGTTAAAGCCACACAGACAGTCAGTGAAGGCAACAGTCAGTCAGTCAGTGAAGGCAACACAGGAAGTCAGTGAACGCCACACAGACAGTGAACGCCACACAGACAGCCAGTGTAGGCAACAGAGACGGTCAGTGAACGCCACACGAGCCTCCTGGGCCTTGACGGTGTGCGAGAGGAAGGCGTGGCTCTTCCTGGGGATGAGCTTCTCCTCAGACAGAAGACAGCAGGGGGCGACAGAGAGCTCACCTGCCACGCCGGCCCACTGGCCGAAAGCCACGATCCGGTAACCGTTAGCGTCCACCATCTTCTCGTAGTCGATGAGCCGCACCTCCTGAGGAGACAAGACGAGGAGAGGGTTGGACCTCGGGCCAGGAGGCAGCTGGGCCGGTCAGTGAACGCCACACGGTCAGCGAACGCCACACAGTCAGCGAACGCCACACAGTCAGTCAGTGAACATCACACAAACAGTCCCACCTGCCACAACAGGAACGTCACACACACACACACCTATCTGGCCCCTAAGCCCCGCCCACCTTCTTGAGCAGGTCGTCCAGCAGGCCCATGTTGGCCTCCTGGGCCTTGATGGTGTGTGAGAAGAAGGCGTAGGTCTTCCTGGGGATGAGCTTCTCCTCGGGCAGCCGCTTCACGCCCAGGATGAGTGACGCCTCCGAGATGTCCTCCTGGACCACGGCGCCGGCCCGGGAGTAGTACTGCAGGCAGAGAGCACCAATCAGACGCTGGCAACCGCCCCCCTGGTGGCCAGCTAGGGCTGGTACCGCTCAGAATCTTCTGATGCCACGTCTTATTTTTCTATACCACATTTTAAAACTCAATCGAACAACAACAAAAATACAATGTTGTAATTACAGCTGAAAACGTTTTTTTCAAAAAAAAAAAAACATTTTCCTGCTGATTTAAATCAGGGATTTCGTCCAAATCCACCTCCTGTTGCGATCCACCTTCATGGCCACGTTAGCATCTTTGGCGCTAACGACGCTAATTTGCACTCTGATGTCGACCAGGGCTGTGTCTCAATTCAGGGTCTGCATCCTTCGAAGGAAGCGTCCTCCGTCTGAAGGAAGCGTCCTCCCAAGGACCCGGCCGAGAAGGACGAACCCAAACCCCGCCTCCCCGGTAACCACCCGGGACGGTCTAGCCTTCGGCGTATTTCCTGGTTGCGTCACCGCCGTTCCCTCCTGCTGGCCAAGCCCGGAAGTGATGTTTTTATAGCATCACGCTAACCATTGGTTCGCCATCTAACGATGGCGTTGGATGTTCAAATAAGTAAAAACCCTACGTTAAAAACTGAATATTTTCTGTGAAATTTCAAAACTTACATTTATACGTCATGTCTTTGCCAGTACATGCCACTAATTTCAGCTGACTTCCCAGGATCCCACGATGCTTTGCAGCAGCACGCAAAGCATCCTGGGAAACAGAAGGACGTGAAGGATAGTAGCGGTGTATCCTTGGAATCGGCTCAAAGTAGGGCGCATTTCGAGCGCATTTCGGACTTTTGGGAACTGGGACAAGCCTTCGCGCAGCGCTATGACGCAACTGGCCTTCAAACGCACGCTTCGAAGGATGCAGACCCTGAATTGAGACACAGCCCTGGAGTGGAGCCACTCTAGCGTCTTTGGCACTAACGACACTAATTTGCACTCTGATGTCAACCAGGTCCACCTCACGACCATCCTGCACTCTCAGCATCGGGTACCGGGCGGCGCCAACAGGTGGCGCTGCCGCCGCCGCTGCTGCTCCACTGCCTCACCTTCTCGTGGATGGCCCTGCGGTTGGATGGCTGCAGCAGCACCTTGACACCGGCGTTGGTCAGCTCCTTGACGTGGCGAGGGGCCAGCGGCGCCCGCCGCTCCCAGGGGTTGATGTCCTCGCGGCGGATGGCCACGACGGCGCCCTGGTGTTCATGGCGGCGCTGCTGCAGCTGCAGCTGCTTCTGCTGCTGCGGCCGCCGCGCCGGCGCTCGCTGGCGGAGGAGGAGTCTGAACATTGCTCCGCCCCCTGCTCACCTACCTGCCCGGGAGTGAGCAAAGAGACAGAGAGAGAGCTGTGGAGCTGAGCAGAGCTTGTTTGCGTCAGTGTGCTAACAAGCCCCGCCCACCAGCCACGTGACCAATCGTGAGACAGCGACAGAGAAATCAGATCAGATGAAATTGTCAGCACAACTTTCTCCTTTCTGGGCAGGGCTCGCCTGACCCGGACCAGACCAGACTGGACCAGAACCCTGAAAGGGGTCGCCTAACCCGGACCAGACCAGAATCTAGAGCCGAACCTGGGCAGAGGTCATCTAACCCAGACCAGACCCGACCAGGCCAGACCAGAACCTGGAGCCGAACCTGGGAAGGGCTCATCTGACCCGGACAGGATCAGACCGAACCAGAACCAGGAGCACAAGCTGAGAAGGAGTCATGGTCAGGCCCACTTCCAAGGTAGCAGGACCAGACTGGGATTGACCTGATCTGGGCTTCTCAGCCTGGTTCTGGTTCTGATCTGGCTTGTCTGCTCTGGACTGGTTCCAGCTCCGGTTCAGAGAAACAACCTGGTCTATTTACAGATACAGAAAAAAAAAGGAGGCGTGGCCATGAAATCCAAAACTTGGCACCAACAAGTGGGGGTCCCAGGAGAGCAGGTGCTTCCGTCACACGGAAAACACTCAGTCTGACGCATGCTCTGGTTAGCTTAGCTAAACTATGCTAAATTAAGCTAAGCTAACAGCTAACAGCCTGGGAGGGGCGACTGAAGACCCCTTCAAGACTTAAACTTGGGGCTTGAACCCTGTGCGGACAGCCGCTCACCAGCCACCGTCCGGCTAATCCCCGCTGCTACACACACACTAGACACACACTGAACACACACACACACACACACACACACTGAACGACACAACTACACAGAATGTGGACAAAGTTCTGGAAGCTCAACAGGTGCCACTGCTGACTTCCAGAAGCGACAGCAGACCCGGAAATAGTTCAGCTATAGGTTAGTCAGTGGCTACTTTAGGCTAACACAGGGCTAAGAGGCTAGCCACCTCCGCTGTCACCTCCAGTGCCCGCCCCGAGGGAAACTTCCGGTTCTGGTCCACGCGAGCCTCCTCGCGCCGGTCGCGCCAAGTTTTGTGTGTGTGTGTGCGTGTTTGTTTTCTGACCAGTGACGCGCACAGAGCTCAACTGACCTGTTGTCGCCGCGCTGCGGGCTCCGGGCTCGTAGCGACGGTAGCGTGGCGGACGGGTCACCGGGGAGAGTCGGTCAGGGGTGAGCCGCGACTCGGTCGACTCACTCACTCACTCACTCACTCCCGGTAGGTCGGTCGGTCGGTCGGGGGCGCCAAGCGCGGAAACGGTCGACCACCAGTTAGGGTTTCAAAATAAGAGTCAGTCTCTTGTTGTTTCACGTCAGTCCTCATCGATCAAAAAAGTTTGATTTTGTCTTTTTATTGTGACAGTTCCTTTTTTTTTTTTTTTACCTTTGATTGAACTAATTGCTTTTACCGTTCATATCATTTGTATCGCCCAGGTTCGCAGAAAATACACATCCAACGGTCTCGAACCAGCTGAGGAAAAACTGCAAAATAAATAAATAAATAAATCCAGAGTGGGAATCTGAACACGAAAGATCATCTTTTAAAATACTTTGTGCAGATTCTTCCCACTCTTCTTCTAGGGTGTGAACACACTGACACACTCTGCAATCATGAACTGATTGCTAAATAAAGTTTATTTTATCTACATGAATTCCTGTTTAGTTTGTACCTGTTTATAACATAACTGACCCATACTGAGAGTGGTTTGAAGCTTGAAGCTGCAGTCGATGGTGTTATGACACCGTCATCAGTGCAGTGTTAATATTAAAACAACAGGCTGAACTAACCAGCAATAAGTTACCAAGCAGTCACTAATTAATTATTTCTCATTTACACGGTTTATAAAATGTGTCTTTTATTTTGAAGAAAGTTTCCGGTTGAAGTCCTCACGACCACCGCCGGTATCCAGCCAGGACGAGCTGGCGCTGTGCCAGAGTCTCTCTCAACCAATCAGCGTCAAGATCTGAGGGAACGGCCTCAAGCCGCCTTGACGTGACAGCTATGGCTCGAGAGTGAGGCGACAAAGTCACACATGGAGCAGGTCACTTCTCCAGACCTCCCACAGGCACGTGATCAAGTTCAAAGTTGGGTACATCTCTCTAAAGGGCTCTTTCACTAAAAATAAGGATCAGCTGAAACAGATGGACCTAGGAACCAGGGATCAGGAAACAGGGACCAGGGATCAGGAAACAAGAAACAGGGACCAGGAACCCAGGACCTAGGACTATTGCAACCGGGGACCAGGGAACAGGGACCAGGAACCAGGGACTATTGGAACCAGGAACTAGGGACAAAGAACCAGGGACTATTGGAACTAGGAACTAGGGACCAAGAACCAGGGACTAGGTACTAGGGACTAGGGGATAGGAACCAGGGACCAGGAAATAGGGACCAGGAGGCAGGGACCAGGATACAGGAACCAGGGACCTCAAGACCAGGAACCAGGTACTAGGAACGAGGACCAGGGACCTCAAGACCAGGGACTACGGACCAGGAAAACAAGGACAGGGAAAAAGGGAACAGGGACCAGGAACCAGAAACTGTTCCGTTCTGGTTCCGGTTCCTAGTTTGCGTCTGTTAGCATCTGTTAGCATGCGCTCTGCGCCATGTTCGGGATGTGACCATCTTGCTGGCTAGTCAGCTAGCTGGTTTCAGGAGCAGTAAATACTCTCAAAACAATAAATCAAACCCCATTCGCTGGCATTCGAACCAAAGACTTGTGGCGCTCAGAGACGAAAGATCACGCACAGTTTAATTAGATTTATTCCTTTTTTTCTTCACTCTGCAGCAGAAATGAGCCGTCGCCGTGACAACAAGCGTCTCTCTTTCTCTCTTTTTTTTTTCTTCACTTTGAACAGCGGTACAATTTAAAATAAATATCATCAAACACATTTTTTTTCCTTTCCATCGTAACAAGAAGAAACCTGAGATCAAAATGAAAAACAACAACCAACCAACGGAGTGACAGTGGTGGAGCTGAGCGAGGTGGAAAAAGGGGGAGGAGCTCGGGGGGTGGGTGGGGGGGGGGGGCCAAAGTTGGGAAATTTTAAATAAATTTCAGCTTTTTTTTCCCCCTCAACTCCGCTGAGCTGAGAATGGCTCCACCAGCGGCTCCACCGTGGAAAGAAAAAGAAGCTCCAGCCAGCCAGCCAGCAGGGAGGAAAGTGTCCAGAGAGGGGCGCCGGCGAGCTGCGCAGCAGGATCGGGAGAGTTTTGCAGCGACCGCTGCTGAAATTTACTTTCAGAGGCTGAGAGAAGGTGTCACTGTTTGCTCTGGCCCGTCAGTGTTGGGGTTTGAGGTCACAGGAAGGTCAAAGTCATTTACATCAAACAAACAGGGAGATTCAGCAGTCCAATCACAGTCCGACGCACCCCCCCAAAAAAAAACCTCTGTGGGAAAGTTTGGTTTGGAATTGTTTTTTTTGTTTTGTTTTTTATCATCAGTCAAAATCTGGTTCAAACCAGGATTTTTATTTATTTATTTATTTATTTATTTTATTTTGAAATGAAACGTTGAAGCTGCTGCTCTGTCTGTCCGTGACACGCCCAGAGTTCGGAGGTCTCACGTCCCGGGTGGGCGGGGTCGTGAGCCAGGGGGGGGTGGAGTTTATATTTCTGTCCGTCCGGATGCAAACAGTTCCCAGGATTGGGCGAGTCAATATTTCACACTTTCTTCCTTCTTCCTGATGCCTGAAGAATCGGTGGAGGGGGGGGGGCGGGGCTAGAAAGGAAGGAGGAGGGGGGAGTCTGATGAGTTGCATCATGGGATGTGTTGCGATATCTCCGAGTTTAAAAAAACGAAAAGAAAAAAAAAACCCAAAACAAACATTAAAAAAACCACAACAACAAGACAACATCAATCCCCGAGGGCGGCCTTAGCCCTGCAGCTGCAGCTGCAGCGGTGGAGGCGGAGGTGGGGGAGGTGGCGGTGGGGGGGTCGGCGAGGCGGCCCCGCCCCCTGCCGCATCGTGCAGCTTCCGGATGTGCTTCTTGAGGTCAAAGTTCCTGCAGAAGCCCTTGCCGCACGTGGGGCAGGTGAAGGGCTTCTTGTCGTTGTGCGTGTGCATGTGGAAGGTGAGGTTGTACACCTGGTGGAAGGCCTTGCTGCACACCGAGCACTTGAACTGCTTCTCGCCGCTGTGCGTCAGCTTGTGGTTCTTGTAGTTCCCTGCAGGAGGAGGAGGGGGAAAAAAACAACAACAACTGTGAGCGACAGCGAACTCAGCGAGTGGTTTACCGTGAAGTGGCGCTGCAGTGGTGGTCATCCACTGGACTTATGTTGTTCTTTTTAAAGACAAATATTACTATCCAATCTTTCTAATAATCTTATAATAATAATAATAATAATATAATAATAATAATAATCCTACAAATATTTCTAATGTCTAATCTCTAAAATCTAAAATAATTATTCGTCAGTTCCGCGATATTTCTTATCAGTGTTTTCCATTGAATGTGTCGGTCATGGAAATGAAAAATCATTGCATTGATTTTGCGCTCGTATCATCAAACAGCAATTCAAAGAACAACGACTATTATTAATATTAACTCTAGTTCTCATCAGTCTTTATCTTTATTATGTTTTTTTAAACTGGTCACTTACACTGCGTCACTCTGCACTACGTATTTATTATTGTATTCATTATTATATCTTTATCTCTTTTGTCTTGCTGTGTTGTCGAATGTATGCATGAGTATGTGGAGCACAGCGCTTGAATTTCCTTCGGGATTAATTAAGTATTAATCAATCAATCAACCAACCAATCAATCAATCAATCAAATGATGTGTTTAATAATATAAGAAAAATCAAAATCAAAGGTGCGCGCGTGTGCGTTCCTTTCACCTTTCTGATGGAATCCCTTGCCGCAGAACTCGCACACGAACGGCTTGTATCCCGCGTGGATGCGCGTGTGCGTGTTGAGCGTGGAGCTGCGGTTGAAGGCTTTGCCGCACTGGTTGCACTTGTGCGGTTTTTCCTGGAAAAAAAAAAAAAACAACCCAGAAAAACACAAAATAAAATTTCAAAAAAATTGAAAAGATATTACATTTTGTTCTTTTTGTGTCAACAATCTTCTTATTATTATTATTATTATTATTATTATTATTATTATTAAAAAAACACAATTTTGAATGGTTCATTTTTTTCCCGGAGCGTCTCTTCCGGTGCGGCGCTACCCGCCCAGTGAGCCGACAGGAGGAGCTCTCACACAAGAAAACACACTGGCGGTGCCTCTGCACGCCGCCGTCCAGTCCGTTATAATTGAAACTTCGGTTCGACGAGCTCCTCCGTGACGTTACCACCAAAGATTCCTCTCCAAAAAATGTCATTTTCAACTCCAAATGTTTATCTGGATTTCAGATCGGAGATCTTCAAACCGCCCGAGTGATGTTCAAACAACTCTGTTTAGCAGGAGGAACAACACTCAACACTAAACAGCTACCCGATGTGCCGATACTTTCGAATATACATTCTATTATATACATATTCAAGAATAAACAAATACCGTATTGACTGAATATGGCGCTGACGACAAATGAACATGGGAGGGTTTGAAATGACTTAAACAAAAATATTATATATATTTTTTTTTCTTTCATTTTCACCTGAGTGTGGATGATCTTGTGTCTGCACAGCGTGCTCGCCTGTCGGAAGCCTTTCCCGCAAACTTTGCACACGAAGGGCCGAGCGCCCGTGTGCACGGGCATGTGCCGGGTCAGGTTGTAGTGCGCGTTGAACACCTGGATGGGAGAGGGAGAGAGAGTGAGAGAGAGAGAGAGAGAGAGAGAGAGAGAGAGAGAGAGAGAGAGAGAGAGAGAGAGAGAGAGAGAGAGAGCGAGAGCGAGAGAGAGAACACATAAAATCGTCAGAAGGAAATAATAATAATAATAATAATAATAATAATAATAATAATAATAATAATAATAATAATAATTTTAAAAACCGGTGATGAAAAAATGCAGCTGTCTTGTAATTGCAACTGACACTGAAATATTCTCTCTTCATTTATATTCACATCACATGCAAGAATGATATCAATATTTGAACTAAATAAACAAAGTTTTAATGATTGTTTTCCGCCGGAACTCTGTCATCAACATCTGCAGTTCAAGCCACACTAACTGTTAACTGTCAGCATCCAACAAAAAACAAAACATAATAATAATAATAATAATAATAATAATAATAATAATAATAATAATAATAATAATCGGGAAAAGGGCGCAGATAATGTAAAAAATATTTAAATAATTTTCAGGATTAACTATTGCAGCTTTTTTTTTTTTTTTTTTTTAATTCGTGATGGCACGCGACTGAGTTGCACGTTCAAGGCGCTGGTGGGCAGCAGGTCCACGGGCCGAAAAACAATTAAACATCCAAAACATCTAAAACATTTCAAACATCCATCAGCTGGAGGACGAAAATAACAGAAAAACCAAATAAATACAATAAAATGACGAGTAAAACGTGGAAATATTTGATTTGATCACCATTAAAAATCGGCAAAAAAAAGCGAAAATAAAATTCTCATGTCGTTCCTGAAAAATAATTCACAATCATCCATCAGTTCACGAGAGTGTCACTATTATAAAAAATATTTTGTTGTGAAATAACTATTTTTTTAAACATTTATAAACAAAACCAACAATAGCATCATTCCCATTATTCATTTGAAAAATTAAAATTTGGTTATAAATTATTGTCATTTTTAACTAATACTGATCAGCTCTCTGCAGCTTCCTTGTTCTGCTTTAAAATATTAAAACTCAAATATGTGTTGCTGTTTTTTTGTAAAGAAAAACAACAAGAATAAATTCAGTACCAAAAAAATAATAATTATAAAATATAAGAAAAAAAAACAACAAAACACCTTACTCCACACGAGGGAGGTTGATTACTAAATGGAATAACTCGGTTCCGGATGATCACTGGTTCCGGTTCTCACCTTTCCGCAGACCTCGCAGGTGAAAACTTTGGGTTTGCTGCCGGGACACGATCCTCCCAGCCGGGCCGCCGCCGCCGCCGCCGCCGCCGCTGCCGCGGAGCCCTTGAGGAGGATCTTGTCGGCGAGGACGTCCCGCTCCTTCATCAGGCTGTGAATGTGTCCCGGGGTCCCCGGGAACCGCTCCCCGGCCTGCTGCCCCCCCGGTGCCCTCTTCTCGGCCAGCAGCGCCTTGTGGCGGGCGCCCAGCAGGTAGGAGGCCATGGGGTGCAGGTTGAGCAGGCCGGTGGGCGGCGGGTACGGGGCGTCGCCGCCGCAGTTCAGGTAGCAGACGGTGCCCACGGCGGGGAAGGCGGACTGGTTGAGCACACGGGGCCGGAAGAGTTTGTAGTGGCCGCCGCCGCCTTGGCCGCCGCCGTGGCTCAGCGGCTCCTCCTGCTGCTGCTGCCCCTGCTGCTGCTGCTGCTGCTGCTGGCTCTTGTAAGTGAGCCCGAAGCCCAGCACGTCCGCCGGGGCACCCAGCGAGGAGGCGTCCAGGTGGCCCGGGTCCAGTCCGGCGATGCCCAGCCGGTGGCCCGCCTCGTAGCCTAGCGGCACCAGCGGGATCATGCAGTGCAGCGACGACGGACACACGTCGGCTTTTCCCGCCGGGGAGGAGGGCAGCCAGCCGGGCAGCGGTATCGACCTGGGCTCGGGCGTCCTGGCCATGATCCGGTCGATGGAAAAGGCGAGGGGCTTGCTGTTGCTGCTGCTGCTGTTGCTGCTGCTGCTGCTGCTGCTGCTGCTGCCGCTGCCAGGGGTGAGCATGTCGGAGCCCGCGGGCTGACTGCCGGGAGCCGGGGGGGAGCCGAGGACCCCCGCTGGGCGGCGGAGCGGAGCGTCCATCACCTGCGGGGAGCTGGCGGAGGGAAGCCGGGGGTCGGAGCTGCTGCTCGGCGGCCCGCGGGAGAGGGCACCATCCACCGGGACAGCCCACCCCGCAACTTACCGCGACTCCCCTGGCCGCTTATCGACGGCTGGACGGCGGTTGGTTCGACGGCTCCGCTCGATAGCGGCGTGTGGAGAGCCGAGACCCGGTCGATGGGTTCTGTCCGGGAAGGAGGAGAGAGGAGGAGGTAATTTGGTCAATTGAGCGCCGTCGATGGCGGTGGAGGAGGTGGAGGAGGAGGAGGAGGAGGAAGAGGAGGAGGATGATGAGGAGCGGGATGCTCCTCTCTTGGCGGGACTCCTGCTTCGACTGGGGAGGTGCTCCTCACTCTCTGCTCCCCTTGTGGCTCCACGTGACATCACTGATCCTTTCGAGCGCGCGCGCGGCTCGTGCGACGGCGCGCGGCGCCCCCGAGGTCACCCAGCTGATCAGCTCCGGGCGCGCGAGGACAATTGAGACCCGCGGCCCAGTCCGTGGACTTCACCTCCTCCTTCTTCTCATCCTCCTCTGCCTCAACTCCTCCTGCTCACCTCCTCCACCTCCTCCTCCTCCTCACCTCCTCTACCACCACCTCTTCCTCCTGCTCTTTTACCTCCTCCTCCTGTACCTCCTCCTCACCACATCTTCTTCTTCTTCCTCCTCCTCCTCCTCCCCCTCCTCCTCCTCCTCCTCCTCACCTCCTCCACTTTCTCCTGCTTTTCCACCACCACCTCCTCCTCTTCTCGGCTCACCTGCAGGAGGAAACACTCACACCGACACCTGGCGGACCAGCAGGCCGGCAGTCCACGTCCAAGCCGGGGAGCAGTGAAGGCAAAGAGCCCTCCTCTCTAAATAATAATAATAATAATAATAATAATAATAATAATAATAATAATAATATATTATTATTATTTTTACATAATTATCCAGTATTGTTCTAATTGTTATCTTGAAAATAAATGCAATACGAAAAGAAGCACAGAGAAAATGGTCGCGTCTGCCGAAGTGAAATGGCCAAAACAAATGAAGGAAAAACAAAAGTGTGACGTGATCACAGCGTGAAAGGACTGCTGCTGTTTGTCCTCCGTAATTAGCCGCCCAGCAGCCCGTTCACACACACACACACACACACACACACACACACACACACACACACACACACTGAATGATTTCTCACCTTACTTGGTTATTTTTGTCCTGAAATAAGACGAAGGGGGAAAAAGGTTCATGAGTTGCAACGAAATGATAAAAATGGAATAATAACGCAGAAGCGAGGTCCCGCTGAAACGTTCAGCGGGACCTCAAAACAGCACGGCGATGATAATGATAATAATAATAATAATGATAATATTAATATTTAAAATCATAAGAATAGAACACATGTACGTGTGATGACGGACGGACGATTTTGTGTGAAATCATTTTTGATATGTAATATTATATCGAGATGATGTGATTTATCCTGTGATAAACTGTACGGCTAAAATAACAGATGTGGGTGAGAAGTCATTTATTTTACAAGCAAATGGTTCGTGAGGACGCAGAAAATGTGGAGCCACAAAGAGTGAATGGACTTTATTATTATTATTATTATTATTATAATTATTATTATTATTATTATTATTATTATTATTATTATTATTATTATTATTATTATATTAATAAACCATAAACAATATATCCAATATACATATATATGTCTATATATAACATACTAGTAATGTATTATAGTCGAAATACGACGAAGCAGGATTTGTGTACAGGAAAGACTCGGATGTGAAAAGTGAAGCCATCAGTTGTGACGCGCGATGGTGAATTTTACGGCTGAGTCGTGACCGGCAGCCTGCTGTCCGTCCGTCCGTCCGTCCGTCTCCCTCCTCGCGAGCCTGTTGTTCCGGCTGGGTATCGTGTGTGAACTCGTCACCTGCAGCCGAGTCCACAGTCTTTGTTGCTACTCGGAGTCGGAACCTCGCGAGGCTCTGAATTCATCGCCACTCGGAGGTGAACAATGCAAGAAGAAAGAGGTGGAGTCTACACATGCACAATTCACTCTCTGTCACGCGACACACACACACACACACAGGTGAAAACAGTTTTAATGCATCGGGGCGAGTCGCCGCCGCCACCTGTCAGTTTGAGCCCCAGTGGCGCTGACGTTGTTTTAATCGAAAGGGTGTAGAAAGTTGACAGAAGCCCAAACCACCTGGGAGGAAGCGAGAGCTTATCAGAATGTGGGAGCGTTCGCCCCCCCCGTGCTTCTAAACTGACCTTGTGAGGACCTGGAGGGGGTTTCATCCAGAGTAACTGGTCAGAAAAATAAATAAATAAAATAAATAAATAATCAATCCGTCCGTTACTTCCGGGTTGGCTTTAGGCTAGCTGAACAAGTTAGCGAAATTCACAAATTAGCGAGCCAGCGAGGAGTCCTAAGTCATCACTGACTGTTTGTGTGTGTGTGTGTGTGTGTGTGTGTGTGTGTGTGTGTGTGTGTGCGTAAATGCATATACATTGAGACACAAAATGTTCGTTCAGGAGAGACGTTTTATTCTGACACTGAGAAGTGAACAGTTGACAAATAAACAAAAACCATCCAATCACAGCAGAGCTGCCAAACACCAATCAGTGAAAAGGGGCGGGAACAAGAAAAACAAACAAACAAACAAAAAACAGAAAACGCTGCCAGCGACGGCTCCAGTCATCACCGTCAGAGGAAACATGGCGGGGGACACATCACAGCAGGAAGAGCCACGTCGGCACTTCCTGTGTTAGCCCACCCCCCCAACTTGTTGCAGCAATGGACAGGTTCCGCTGTTTGTTCGGTTTGGTTGTCTCAGTTTAGGTTTTAGTTCCTTTGTTCAGTAAAGTGATGCTGCTAAAAAAAAAAAAGGGGGAGGCGGAGCTTAATAGATGATAACCTGCTTCTGATTGGATGTGTGGGCACCTTGTGAAGGAGGCTCCGCACTCTGGTTTCAAAACGATCACTGGCGGCAGCCATCTTTGTTCAGGGCAGCTGAGCAGCTTCACTTCTGATTCAAACACACCATCATCACATCCACGACAGTGATGGACCAAAGTGTTGAAATCGCCAACTTCCTGTCAGATTAAAAACTACTTCCTGTCGAGGCTGACGCGGTCACCATTTAGCCGCACCTTGCTAGCATATGCAAACACGAAGCTACAGTTTAACAAAAAAATTCAACAGGAATGAACCTTGGCATCCTACAAAATGACATCATCTGGGATTGCGAGGCTTCCCGTACTTCCTGTGCTTGTCACGTTGACAGGAAGGAACGGGGCCCAAACTGAGCGGCCACCCTTCAGTTCTTGCAAACAGCCGGTCCCCCCCACGGTACTTCAAATACAACATCAATCAAGTATTTTGTGCGACTGATTCATTAAATTCATACATTCATTTCCTTCAGTATTTCTGCTACACAACCGTAACATTAACACATGACAGCATTGTTCCGGGTTTGACAAAAGAGTCTCGACACAAATGAACAGTATCTCTGTGGCTTTGCCAAACATCTCACCGGAAGCTAACTAACAAGGTAGCACAGGGTAAAATTCTACCCGCCATTTTAATTCCAGACGGACCAAACGTGAGGCTACATTTCAGAGCCAAAGTTGTCTAGTTGGCTACGAAGGGACTAGCTTACACAACTTGAACCAGTTCAGAATAAACATCGGTTGGAATACATCCAAAGTGGCTAACGCTAGTGTGACTGCTACTGTAATAAAGAACTGTGCTATCTGATAGCAGTATTACTTTTGAACAGATGTGTCTGAGCTAATTCTGCGTGTGTTTTTCTTGTGGAGCTAATAGGTCAGTGACCCCCTCCATCTTTCCCTCCGCCCACCCCAAAATAAAAGCATCTGACATCTCCTGTTTGGCTTTAAGCTAGCTGACCATTAGCTGACCTTACCCGTCAGGCTAACCTTGACTTAAATCTTGGCCTCTTGCTGTTATTAGACTGCTGACCGATCCCATT
>CM020513.1:7122500-7130000 GCA_009823395.1 Thamnaconus septentrionalis | reverse complement strand
ATAAAGTAAGCACATTCATTTTCAAAGTGCATTCGGAGCTTGGTGATGACTTCACTCTTTGTTCAGTAAATACAACGTAGTCTTTGTAAAGATAATGTAAGTATCACTGAATACCTTCAGTTACAGTAAAGCACTGTTACAAAATCAACTTGTAAACAACGTAGCAGCTCAAGTTTAACACGCTGCTCAGTTAAAAAAAAAAAAGAAGACTGGAGCCATATATAAATAAAATAAATTAATAAATAATATGTAAATGTGACTTATCAAGTCAGAACATTCATTTTTCAAAGTGACAAGTAAAATGAACTCACTGGAAACCAGTGTCGCAGCTCAGCGTAGCTGCTAACAACAGCTCGCACAGCTAGCTCGTCTATTCTCAAACTAGCGAGCAGCGGTTGCTGCTTCAGACCACCTTTCCATTCGGTGGCGGCGCTGCATTCCTCATATTCTGCCTCTTGCTTCTTGAGAGGCCGAATTAAATGAGCTGTGTTATCGGAAGCTCTGTTGCTGCCACCGCGTGAAACCATTAGCTTGCAGACTTTGCATTTTGCTGCGGGTCTGCATTCCTCTTCCTGCTCGTAGAATCACCGCACGGCCGACGCAGTTGTTTTGTTTACAAATGTGGAGACGTGCGGCCGGGCGGAGACCTTCGATCTCGATGCATCACGGTCTGCTCGGAGAACAGCAGCGATGACTCGTAGAGGGCAGAAATGTGCCTCTTATTTATACATTGCGAATTAAAAATGTATAACATGTGATCACCAATCTAATGAAGTATGCTAAATCGGCATGCCAATTTATATATGTACATATATATACATATATACGTATACATATATATGTATACTGTACTGTATATATGTATACTGTACATACACAAACATACTTACATACACATATATATATACACATACATATATATACACATATATATACATACATATCCATAAATATACATATATATATATATATATATATATATATATATATATATATATATATATATATATATATATATATATATATATATATATATATATATATATATATATATATATACATATATATATTTTTTTTTAAAAGTATGAGACCCCCTTAAATTTTGCTTTGAGGCCTTTCTTGGGGTCTCATGGGTTAAGCCGGCTAGCAGCGCAGCTAACGGGCTAGCCACACCCCTCAGACGCATCCCTGTCTGTTCAAGCCCAAAGACGTTTTTAGGGGGGGGGGGCCCGCCACGCTCCCCACCCCACACACACCCATACACACACACACACCTGGCCCCGCCCACCGCCGGAGGACGCTCAGTGGTAGCGTTGGGGTGGAGAGGAGGTATGTGGGTGGGGGGGGGTGGAGGTTCCTCCTCCGATGCCCCGCCCCCCCGCCGAGCCGGAGATGGAGAAACGACGAGGGCCCTTAATGGAGCTGATTAGCAGCGGAGGAGTGGAAGCAGATGGAGGGAGGGGTGGCGGCTGCAGGGGGAGGGGCTTCACGCCGCGCTAACCGTGTCACCTCAACACTCAGCACATCCTGGACCCCCCCTTCCCCCCCGACCCCCTCCCCTCAATAAATATTGAACATTCCAGTTAGAGACGCAAATTTATTTCTGGATTTAACGTTTGATTCAGTCTCTCCACCCCCCCCCCCCTCCTCTCTCTCTCGTCTATTCGTGAGTGAAAAGAGAGAAACACACACACACACACACACACACACACACACACACACACACACACACACAGGCATGAGACGTGAGGAGGTCCACATGTTCTATTTTAACTGCTGGTCCCCGTCGGCGGCTTCATCAGGACCATTTGGCCCCTGATGGGAAGAGAATGGAGTGTGTGTGTGTGTGTGTGTGTGTGTGTGCATGCATTTACACTCCTTAACCAACACAAAGACATTCGCCAGCCATGCACACAAGCGCACACACACACACACACACACACACACACACACACACACACACACACACACACACACACACACACACACACACACACACACACACTTGGTGTGTTTGAAGTGGGGAAAAAAAAGGCTCCTGGTGTGAGTTTAACGTTCGGCTCCTAAACAAGGTAAGCACATACCCATAATGCATCTGGCAAGAAGCCCCACGTCTGCTGCACACACACACACACACACTATGGTTTGCTGTGTGTGTATGTGTGCGCGTGTCTGTGAGTGTGTGTGTGTGTGCAGTGAGTCTAATGGAGCTCGGACGCTCCCAGACATGCACCGACAAGGAGGTTCAGCATGAGGCCCAACACACACACACACACACACACACACACACACACACACACACACACACACGCGATCAGGGCGTCAGTTGGAACCCTCGGGTGGCAGGAATCCATCGCTCTCGCCGCCGCCGCCGCTAATGTGCGGCGAGCGCTGAGCGGCCATGTCCGCCATCGACCGGCAGAGTGTTTGTGCAACACGGCGGCCAAATATCCCGACAAAGCAGCTGGATCCTGAAGCTGTGTGTGTGTGTGTGTGTGTGTGTGTGTGTGAGCCCCGCAGGTGTTTTCCTCCAGTAGTGGAAACACAAACAACGCAAGCTGGTGGGTCTGGCCCCACCACAAGGGGGCGCCAGCTAGTCCCGCCCCCTCCTCAGGACGGGATGAGACAAGACCTCTGTTGCTGCTGCAACCTGTGGGGGGTGGGGTGGGGGGCAGAGACTCATCACATCAGAGGGAGGAAAGAGAAAGAGAGGAAAATCAGAGGAGGGAAAAAAAAGAAAAAAAGAAAAAAAAAAAAAAGAAAAAAAAAAAAAGGAAAAAAATCAGAGGGAGGGAAATAAAAGGAAAAAATGAAAAAAAATGAAAACAGAAAAAGAAAAGAAAGGAAAAAAAGAAAACAAGAGAAAAAAAAGGAAAAAGAGAGAGAGAGAGAGAGGGACTTCCACGCTGGTTCACCTGCTGTCTGCTGTTTCTACTCAAAGGCCCAGAGGCCGGCCTGTGCCCGGGCCAGTGCCGTAGCCGGCGGCTAGCACGGTAGCTCCCAGCTGACTCACCTGGAAGAGCGCCTCCAGGTGGAGCTCGTCGGTGATGCGCTCCCGCAGGGTGTCCTGGTTCTGGCGGACGAAGGCGATGTAGGTGTCGGCCAGGTCCAGGCCCGGTTTCTGCAGCAGCAAGAGAGGAGGACACGGTCAGGCCTGGTGGTGGCGCTGGTCCACTTAGAGCAGCAGCAGGAGGAGGCGTAGAAAGAAGAAGAGGAGGAGGAGGAGTAGGAGAAGGTAGAAGAAGAGGAGGAGGTAGAGAAGGAGGAGGAGGAGGAGGAGGTGGGGGAGGTGGTAAAGGAAGAAGTGGAGGAGGAGTAAAAAGAAGAAGAAGAGGGGGAGGAAGAAGAGTAAGAAGAGGAGGAGGAGGAGGGGAGGAGTAAAAGGCAGAAGGGGAGGAAGGGGAAGAAGAAGAAGAGAAGGAGGAAGAGAAAAAGAGGAGAGGGGAGGGAGGAAGAAGAGGGAGGATGAGGAGGAAGAAGAGCAAGAAGAGGAGGAGGAGGAGGAAAAGGAGGAAGGGGAGGAAGGGGAAGAAGAAGAGGTAGAAGGAGGAGGAGGAAGAGAAAGAGGAGGAGGTGGAGGTGGAGGAGGAGGATGGGCAGGAGGAGGTGGTAAACTCGCTCCCACTGGCCCCTCCCCCACCCGCCCAGCCTGTTGCCAGGAGAAAGCGCTCGACGTGACGCTCGCCATGATTGCTTTGACACCTTTCACACCCGTTTTCTCTGAGCGACACCCCCCCGGGGGAGGGAGGGGGGGTAGAGGGAGAGGCGGGGGAGGTGGTGGGGGGGGGGGGGGGGGGTCAGGTCACCCACTAAACTGAAAACATCTTAAAACGGGAGCCTGGAAGGAAGATCGCTTCTGCTGCGGTGAGGAGGAGGGGGCTGTGATGGACAGGTGGTGGTGGTGGTGGTGGTGGGGGGAGGGGGGGGGGCTGCACTTCCTGTCGTGACGCGTTTACACGCAGGAAATCAGAGACGCCGCGACGGACCGAAGAGCGACGCCTCAACCTGCAGCTTGACCTCTGACCTCTCGCTTCCCGCTTCTCGTCAAGGGGCCTCATATGGTCGAGTTTAAGAACAAGTGTATGTGTAGAAACACGTGACCCCCCTCAGAGACGTGGGCGGGTCCTGCCGCCAGGAGGAAACAGTTCCCACGGTTACGCTAGCATGTAGCCGCTAATCCTCAGCGACCCTCAGCAGCAGCCAATCAGAGGGGCGGGGCTGGTTGAAGTGGTGTGGTGGTGGTGGTGGTGGTGGTGGTGGTGGTGGGGGGGGGGTTCTGCGGCCAGGGAGGGGTTAATTACAACCTTCCATTGGCCTTATTTAGCCTCCAAGTGCTCGCTGTGTGTGTGTGTGTGTGTGTGTGTGTGTGTGAGAGTGTGCGTGTGTGTGTGAGTCTGTGTGTGTGTGTGTGTGTGTGTGTGTGGGTGCGAGGCCCGTCAAGATGAGGAGTCCACGAGGCCAAAACTAAAAAGTCTCGTTCATCAGCAGCGTCGCTCGCAACGACCTCCAGGGGGCAGCAGACTGGAGCCACTGCTGATCCAGAGCAACACAACGCAACGCAACTGTGTCAAAGCAAAACTTCTTTGGGTCCATATAAAAAGGTTCACTGTTCTATGTGGAGGAAGATTTTCTCAATAAATATCAATAGCTGCGCTTCCATCACCCCTCGAATCGGGCAAGACTCCAGGTATCGCAATAAAAAACATCAGGTGGTTCTTCAGACGTATCGATATATAGAGGCGTATCGTAAAAGAGTCACCAAACACTTTATTCACGTTTACAGGTCACCGGACCGGTTCACAATGGTGCACTATTTTTGGATGGAGGGAAAAACCGACAACCATTCTTGACGGCAAACAAACGTAAACAAACAAAAGCAAACAAGAATTACGAGTTCCGCGAGACTTCTCGTCATTCTTGAGGGACGAGATTTTACGAGAATTACGGTTTATTCACACCATTCAATGGAAACACCTGCAAATCGCAATTCTACTTTGTCAAAACCTTTGAAATATCGCTTTTAGTCGCGAAAAACTGTAATGGAAATGCAGTTAATGTAACGCTGTTCAAGTTTTACATGCGTTTGAGTTAGACACCCCTGAATTAGATGATTAACTAACAGATTAATCAATCTGACTCTGATCTCCAGTGCACCTAAACACACGCGCGGTGCTAGCGGCGCTAGCCGTAGCGTTAGCCGTGCCGCTTAGCGACGTCCTTGTTGCTTCAGTTTGCTGAGCTGCAACTTCCTGAAAATCCTCCCCCCCCCCGCCTCTCTCTCCCTGGACACCTGGCGACACTCTCTCGCTGCTCCACTCTCCCGTGACAAGGTGAGTGTGGGGTGGCCCCGCCCCCTCCGCTCTCCCCTCCAGCTGGTCAAAGAGGCTTAGCGGCCTCAGGTTGCCTCCTCACAAAGGGCTGCGAGGAAATTACGCTGTAATTTCAGGTGGAAGGGGCGGAGCCGGGGGACGGCAACCAGAGAGCATGATGGGATAGGAGGGCGGGACGGCGGCCGGATTAGCCGATTTAGTTGAGGAAGTTCCCAGAGTGAGAGAGAGAGGAAGGGAGAGAGAGAGAGAAAGAGAGAGAGAGAGAGAGAGAGAGAGAGAGAGGCCGCCGCCCAGTGGTGTGATCGTGTTCAGAGAGATTCACCAGGCTCAGGTGACTGAGGAGGAGTGAGAGAGAGAGAGAGCCACCTATAGGAGTGAGAGAGCCACCTACAGGAGGCGGAGGAGTAAGAGCGCTACAGGTGGACGAGTGAGAGTGCTGACTACAGGAGTGACAGAGAGCGTGACCTACAGGAAGGGGGGGTGAGAGAGCCACCAATAGGAGTGAGACCGCCACCTACAGGTAGGCGTGAGAGAGCCACCTACAGGAGTGAGAGCGTTACCTATAAGCGGAGCGGGAGAGCCACCTATAGGAGTGAAAGAGCCACTGATAGGAGGATTGAGAGCGCCACCTAAAGGGGTGAGAGAGAGCCACCTATAGGAGTGAGAGAGCCAACTACAAGAGTGAGAGAGCCACCTATAGGAGTGAAAGAGCCACATATATGAGGAGTGAAAGAGCCACCTATTGGAGGAGTGAGAGCCACATACTGTACAGTAGGAGTGAGAGTGCCACCTGCAAGAGTGAGAGCCACCTAAAAGAGTGAGACAGCCACCTATAGGAGTGAAAGAGCCACTTATAGGAGGATTGAGAGTGCCACCTAAAGGAGTGAGAGAGAGCCACCTATAGGAGCGAGAGAGCCACCTACAAGAGTGAGAGAGCCACCTATAGGAGTGAGAGTCACCTATAGGAGGATTGAGAGTGCTACCTACAGGAGTGAGAGCGAGTCACCTATAGGAGTGAGAGATCCGCGCCACCTACAAGAGTGAGAGATCCGCCTACAAGAGTGAGAGCGCCACCTAAAGGAGTGAGAGCGAGTCACCTATAGGAGTGAGAGCGCCACCTACAGGAGTGAGAGCAAGTCACCTATAGGAGTGAGAGCGCCACCTACAGGAGTGAGAGCAAGTCACCTATAGGAGTGAGAGCGCCACCTACAAGAGTGAGAGCGCCACCTAAAGGTGTGAGTGTCACAGCGCCACCTGTAGGAAGAAACAGATCTGCACCAAAACACACACAGACGAGGTGGCTGCTAGCTAAGATAAGCTAGCTAGCTCAGGACGCTAGCGTGGCAGGATGGGGGGTGAGCCCGTGGGAGGCGGCTTGCTGTTAAAGGAGCAGCGCCACGGTTTTCAAAGTCGTCAACGTTTTCAGGATGGATGGCGATGCGCCCCCCACCCCACCCCAAAATAAATGCTAACGACCATCAGCGGCCAGTTTGTGGAGAAAATTAATTCTCCCAATGACCGAAAATATTTCATGACTTATTTCATTATTTATTAATTAGGGCATCAAAGACGAGAGAGTGAGCGAGAGAGTGAGAGACCAACTGGAGGCTCGGCAGCATTTCAGGAAGCTGGAAGCCACCAGAGGCTGTTTTCTCCTTCAGAGACTCCAATTATTATCCTGACTGAAAAACAGCGAGAAAAAACTAAAAAAAAAAAAAAAACAAACCCAAAAAACTTGCAGTCCATTAAACCCAACTGAGAGAAGGTCGACGATGTCGCCGCAGCATCTTCACACCTGGTGGCCGCTGCTCATTAACCCTGCGACCTCTGACCTCTGAGGCCCCGCACCCCCGGCCCCAAAAAAAGAGATGAAAGAAGGAGGAGGAGGATGAGGAGGAGGAGGAGGAAAAAGGAGGAGAAGGAGACGGCGGAGGAAGAAGATGGAGGATGAGGAAGAGGAGGCGGGGACTCACGGTGAAGGACAGGATGGAGGAGAAGAGGGTTCCCTCGTCGTAGCGAGACAGTTTGGACAGGACGCCGTCCAGGACGGCGGCAAACTGCGGAGACACGAGAGGGGGGAAGGTCAGAGGGCATCAAGAGAAGCACAACACAAAAAAAAGTTGAGAGCCGTCGCGAAGAAAGAAATCTGCAGGAAAAATTTTCCTGCAGA